>CM059224.1:23321224-23516224 GCA_030347435.1 Clarias fuscus | reverse complement strand
ACATTTCTTACATCTATCTATCTATCTATCTATCTATCTATCTATCTATCTTTGTATCTCCCTGTCTCACTCTCCATCCAGCCTCTCCATTCTCCAGTCCCCAAAGGTGGCGTACTTTTCCCACGCACCCTTTAGTAAGCTACAGTAGTTTTAGGTTTTAGATCTGGGATGCAGCCGCCACTGATGCTCGCGAACTCTGCGATCGAATCTCTCAGGGAATCGATTCTTTTTTTTTTTTTAAGGAATCAGAATGAATCGATTCGCACTCTCGGATCAATTTGTACATGATCAGCTCACACGTTTATATTAGAATTATATTTATAATTCTGCAAGATTTCCGTCTCCTTTTCCTGAGTGACGAAGGAATCTGTGTATTTTATTTCTATTTGATAAGTACTTTTTTTTTTTCTTTTTTTTTTTTCTTTATATCATCTATACATAAGATGTATAGAAATGAATACTAGACCACAATGGGCAGCATGTCTCGATGAATCAGCCTGCTTATTAAATATATATTGTATGATTATATTGATGCGGTAGTTCTCTCTCTGACTCATATGTCTGGTTATGATGTAGAAAAGCTCTATAAAGCTCACAGACTCGCCATGTACTGTATTTATAGCCCTGATTACTGTACACCCAGTGCCGATTCAGTTTTGCAGCATTTGTTCATTCCAGTTTTCCTGACACTGTGTTCAGGATGGAGAATCTCCCTGCTGCATGTGCGTGGATTTTGGGTTTGACTTGTACAGGTACTGAGCTGCTCTCTGGTTTGGGTGACTGGAACTGGCTCGACTCTTCACTCCTAGTCAATTTAAACACATTTGTTAAATGAAATGTCTGGTGTTGACATTGCAAGTAAAGTAATTGGTCCTGAGATTGTGCTACTGGGCATGGAGTGTGTGTATGAGAGAGTGTGTGTGTGTGTGATTGAGAGAGACTTGAGAGAAAGCTGCTGCTTTCTTTGTGGATGTGTGTGTGTGAGAGAGAGAGAGAGAGAGAAACAGAGAGAGGCAGATTTTATGATTGAACGTGCCCTGGCTTAATCCATGCACAAATGTGCTCATGCATCTGTAGCCTGATCATGAAGCCTGTGACTGACTCTCAAAAAGCTAATCATTACAGCATTGGCCTTCGGTGTTTAATGACGTGTACAGCTGACGCTCTCTATCCAGACGCCAGGCACCTGACACGCACACACACACACACAGCCTTCAGCTTACCTGTCTTAAAGTGTTTCACGGCTTTAAAAGTGTTTTTGCAATGATGGTCTGACCGGTTGTTTTCAGAAAGCACAGCCTTGTTAAAGGTTTGGACATTTTGAATAGTGGAGATTTTAGATTTTTGGTGATTTTGGTCCGTGTGTGTGTGTGATTAGTCAATGGTGCCAGTATACTATTTACACAAGAAGTAATCGCCTCAGATCTAAAGGTCTAGAGAGCTTACAGAGTAGCTTAGGAAGACCCAGATAAGCCACTAACATGATAGAACGTTGATAAAATCTTCTTCTTAAATGGTTAACCATTAGTGATTAGTTTATGGCAGTAAATAATATGAAGAATTTGACTGCAAAAGACAATTAATGGCACAAAAAGTTATCTATAAAAATAGTAAAAAAAATAATAATAATAATAAAAAAAAGTTACATATCCTTCTTTTAGGAGATTTAAACATGGCAGTAAATGAACTCATTTCATAGCAAAATGCAACACATCCATAATGAGCCAATGACATTCTCCTGACATTGCTTCGTTCTGTCATGTGATCAGGCAGGCAAATTTATAAACTGGACAGAATCGCGGCTGATGTGAACAAAGTAAATGTGTTCCATGGGCTTTTGGAGAATGTTGAAGCCAGGAAAAAAGACATTTGCTGCAGCAGTTTCCCCAGCAGTCATTTACTTCTGTAATAAAGCACCGTCATTGACTACTGACGTGCTAGCAGTGCTGATGAATCTGCAAATGTAACTTTCTATATACTTTTGGTTCTCGTCTGCCATGCCGCCCAAAAAAAAAAAAAAAAAAAATCCCGCCCCCAAAAAATCCCTCCCAAGCCCAAGCTGCTGTGTTTTTCCTCGTTTCAAATTTCTGCCAATCACTTAATACAAAAAAAAATCATGGGTTTTGTGCTATTATTATTTAAACACACATAACATTGCTACTAAATTGCTTGTTTACATGACCATAAACAAACCTGCAGTCTGCTTTAACCATTGGAACAAAATGTGAGAGATGAATTTATAGCATTTTGCAAAATCACACAAAATTTAGACTGATAGAACTCAAAACATAATTGACATAATATTTAGGTATTTGTTCTTTTGAACTCCTTTGTGACTTGAAGAAAGCAGGCACAAAATATTATCTGCTTTAAATACTTTTTGCATCTTTTGAAAAAAAAAAAAAAACACAAAAAAAACAAAGCAAAAGATTTTTTTCTTAACGCTGCTTGAATGGATTTATCTGGTTTTGCAGTCAAACATTTCTTATAACCTGATGTGGTTTAGCTTCATAGACTCTGAGTTTCTACTTTATCTTTTCCATTTGTATAATCATTTACATTTACATTGAGGCATTTGGCAGACGCTCTTGTCCAGAATGACTTACCAAAGTGCTTTGAAGTTTCCGTCATTTCTGTGTATCAATCTCACATTTCTGAAGAAAACTCTCTCAAGCTGTAGCCCTAGTCTCTGGTGCAATTAGATACTCTGATGAATCTGTAACCTACAACCTGGTGGCGTAGTGTTTTGCACCGTGGCCTCGCATCTCCAGGGTCGAAGGTTCGATTCCCATCTCGGGCTCTGTTTGCATGTTCTCCTCGTGCTTGATGGGTTTCCTCCCCAAAGTCATGCAGATTATTTGTCATTCCCAAATTGCCCATAGTGTGTGTGTGTGTGTGTGTGTGTGTGTGTGTGTGTGTGTGTGTGTATGTGTGTGTGTGCCCTGCGATGGATGGCTGTCCAGGGTGTACCCCGCCTCGTGCCCTAAGTCTCCTGGGATAGGCTCCAGGCCCCCCGCGACCCTGGACAGAATAAACGGTATAGATGATGAATGAATGAATGAATGAATGAATGAATGAATATAAGCATGGTTGGGAAGTGGTAGTTAATTTTTTGCGTTTTTTAAATCAAATTGTTTAGACTCAGTCAAAATTCCGATTGGTTGAATATATCTTTTTAGAATGATAAACAACTAACACGCTTCACATGGTATGATTTAAACTTGATAATTATGCTTATAAATTGTTTTAATACATTGAATATGACAATAAATCTGAGGATGAGATGATGATTAAGGAAGAATCAGACGTTTGACACAGCCATCCCATATCATAAACCATTCTTCATACATGGAGGATTCTTCAATCCCATCACCCTTTATGTAACAGTTAGTGCTTGATACGTTTTTCCCCCTTTAGAATAAATGTACTTCAGGTTTCTTAATGGTTTGGTTTCTCTTCTATGGTCAGCGTTTTATCAAGGGGCGCCAATAATTTTGGAGCAGACAGCATGTCGTTTGTGGATGCAAGCTGGATGCGTAGATTGCTGTTTCCTAGATTGCCTCTCTCCATACTGCTAGTGAAAAGTGTGTGTGTGTGTGTGTGTGTGTGTGTGTAGTATGTTAAATGAAACTGTTTCTAGTGCAGTTGTTATGATGTTGCTACAACAGGACAAGGCGACAAGGCTATCCCAATAGTGTGTTTGTGTGTGTGAGTTTTGCCTAGTTACACACATTTTCTGTTTACACTAGCTTGGACCTTGTCCGGTGAAACACTATCCTGTTCACTTTATAAAGCCTGTAAGCCTCTGTGCGTCTCAGTAGAGTGTGTATGCTGTTAAATCCTTTCAGGACGGTTGTGTTTAGTCAGGATAGCGCCAGGACGTCAACCGGTAGTCCTTTGTGTGTGTTTGCATGTATGAGGTGAGTATGCACAGTATTCAGTGCTTGTATCTTGGATCTCATCGCTGGTTTATTTTCACAACAATAACACAGAAGATGCATCTCATGAATGCATTGTGTTATCGCCTGGACCTTGTATTATTATTATTATTATTATTATTATTATTATTACTCTGGATGTCGGCCTCTTCTCCTTCTTTCTGCTGCAGTGTCCTGTACAGCCTCTCTGATCACTCGCACTGATAAAAAAAAACCCAGAAAATCACACCTGGAATAAACATCCCAGAGCGCCGGCTTTGACGTTTGTCGCACCTGATCCGTGCATGACAAGTAATAAATTAGCTTTCTCGCAGACGCGTGAAAGTCTGTGAAAGCTCTCGTGGCAGACAAAAGTGCTGCGTAAATCACTGCTTGAGATCAGCGCAACGGATTTAGGCTAATACCTGTTTTTAGTACTGGAGGGAAATGTGATCATGTGATGAGCGCGAGACTGAAAGACATACTCCGGGGCTGAAAGTTCATTTTATTCGTCTCTAGTAAGCGCTTTATGCTTTATGCTTAAATCCAGAGGCAATTCCAGGAGCGCGAGATGGGAGTGCTCTGAGACATGCGGTGATTTAGTGTAGTATATACTGGTGAGGCGAGAGGAAACAAGAAAAACCCAGACGGAAATTCAGACGGACACACAGAGAAAATGTGAAATTTGACTCAGATTGGGTCGCAAGAGTACACTGGGAGCCTTGGAGCGGTGGTCTTCTGTAGCACTGTGCCTCACTGGAATTGAATTTCAAAATAAAATGACATTTCTTCTTCACTTTGTGCAGATACAGGCATGCACACTGAAGCAAAGCGTTTCTCCAGAGTGTCTTCACCGGTTAAAGGTTCTAGCTTTTTTAATTAATTGATTTTTTAATTGGTTCTACTTTGATCTCTGAAGGAAAACATACAGTATGAAGAGTGATGGATGCTTCATTAAAAGAGCACCTATTATGCAAAATTACATTTTTAGCAATCAGTTTTGTAGACATTCGGATACCAGTGTGTGTACAAACAAAAAACATTAGAATAAACATGATCTGTTTTCCATTTTGGTATTGGCCAGGGCTTAAACGAGCCAATGAGAGTTCCGCCCTAATATGACATCATATAAGAAGAGCCCCTGGCTTGTTGCTTACAGTAGCTCTGCTGCTTTCTGGAGGGGCGTGGCTCAGGGGTTGCTCATTTACATAGACACTGAAACAGCGCGTTTGGAGGGGGAGTGAAACAGAACTAGGGGTATTTCATCTGGAGTACGTGTTAACACACATTAGGGGTATTAAAGAAGTATTAACACACTTTTGTTGCCAGATTTCAATAGCTGGTACCAAGGGTGTGTGTGGTCTTTCTTGCACCTAAAAAAAAAATCCTTTCTTGCAATCTTCAAACATCAGGCTTCTTTTGGTAAATTCACACCGAAAGGTGTTTCTATGGAAACATAGCTTGTTAGTGCCATTAACCCTTCCAAATGACCCCCCTACACACACACACACACACACACACACTCACTCGATAGGCCGCAGCAGATTATGTTTTTCGCTGCTACAAATGAGGTATTGCCTGTGACAACCGCTTATATCACCCTGGTCTAATTGGACCAAAATTATAATCATAATCATAACGTCTGTAACATAAGTGGCATCCCCTACTGTGAGACAACATGCTTTCACGTGCTCCGACGTAGGCAAAAAACACATCAATCTTGTTCAGTCAGTAATATCGAGCGGTACTGTATCATACCTACGCCAGTGATCCGGTGGAATTTCAGCAGCCGCGTCCTAAGATAATCACAGCTGTCATATTGCCGCATACGGCAGACGTGTTGAATCCTCACACTGGCTTCCAGATAAGAGCCTTTCTCACTCTTTCCAGCTCCCATTGGACACGCATCAAAGGCTGCTGTCATTTTGCAAGGCGCACCTGAACGAGAGCGAGGTTAGGCTGTCGTAAAACTGATTGAAATCCACCGTTAAATGTTCAGGCTTGAATGATCCATCAAGGATGGGGTTCCCTTCTCCAATCTACACCCTATTTACATTTAAGAAGCCAGAAGCTGTAACTCCTGAGCAACCTTTATGCGGATTACACTTTGAAACATGTCCATTCGTTATCAGTTTCAAAGGAAACCCGAATTTGGCTTCCTCGCACCCCTTTGCGATTGACGATGGAAAATCGGTCCTTGGTGTGAAGGAGCGTTTTTTATGGTAACACCCAGAGTGCAGTCCTGCTTTTGCTCCTAGTATTCCCAGGATAGGCGCCAGATACACCCTTAACCCCCGACCAGGAAAAAGTGGTTATTAAACTCCGTATTCATTTTTTTTTTCTCTGCACTTGATTCACTTTGAATCAAATGCTCACATTTGCCAAATCTAAAAATAAATGCCTCTAAAGCTCGTTTCTCAGGTTTCAATGCGAATGTCAGGCGGTAAGCTACCTTCGCTGAGTTTGTCTGCACTTGTTTCCATTCCTCGTCCCCGAGGACGAAGGCGTGATCTTTCCCAGAGCCCTCGCCAACCCCTCCGCTGGAAAGCCTGGGGGCAGGATTGGCTCGGAAGAGCGAAATGCGATCAGGTGAATGTGTGTAGGCAATAAAATTGAATCACATGGCAAACTGTAGTGGAAGAGAAGGAGAGGAGGAAAGAGGGAGGGTGGAACAACGGACAGAAAGATAGAAACGGATTATATCTGCGTTATCCACTGCCCTACGAGAACTCCACATTCCCTTTTGGAAAACAGCCTTCTCTGTTTACACCACAGGGCCCTGACAAACAGGCAGAGGGATGAAGTTAAATAGGAAAGAGAATGGAGCGCTATCTTTTTTTCCCTCCATGTTCCTCGAGGAGAAGGAGGAGGAGGAGGAGAGAGCTGGCGCCCAGCCAAAGAGACTTCTGCCTGAGGAAATTGTGACGGCGTGAAGCCATCCGATCCGACCTCCTGCTTTTCTAGCGTGGATATGTATCTGAGTTGTATTAATGACCCAGCTGACATGCAAGCGTCAGAGCAAGTACTTGGCGTGTTCGAGAGCTGAGGTGGTGAAAGAAATTACTGCATACATGTCCACACAGCTGGGATTAATGCTGGCAGGATGTATTACCAGGACAAGTCGTTGCATCATAACACACATGGTCAGGTCTTGTCAAAGACTCCACTGTGTTCTGTCTGTCAGCTCTAACCCTGGTATAACCCTAACTGTACGCCTCGGGAAGTTTCTGGCAGTTTCGCTCAAGCTTGGGCCGTGCAGTGCATCATTATGATCATGCGCTCTGGGAAAAAAGAAAACAATAGTTGTAAAAGTAAAACCACTTATGTAGCATTATAACAGTTTAATGGTGCCAGTATACATTCATAATATATTATATTTACTATTATATTAAATATTAAATATTAAATATTATATTTATTATTATATTAAACTAATATGCATGCCGCAACTTATGGGTAATGCTTTGTTTTTAATAAATACAATTATTAGTAATACTACAGGAAAGTTTTTTTTTAACACTTCATAACATCTACATAGGTCATTCATGACAACTGTCATAGAACCATATAATCATTACCATTACAACAAGGTATAAGGGTAACTGTACTTGCTACATACTGTACTGTGCATATTAGTTCTGAATGGATTAAAAGTAATACTTACTGTACACACTTTAGTTAAGGGTTGTGTTTATAACACTTCACAAAAGTCCTTCCTGTCAACTGGCATAAACCTGCAATTACGCAAACTTAAAGTAAAGTAAAGAGATAACTACAGTATACTTGCTAATGTTGTTACATATGTATTACTTATAACTGTTTTATTCGCTAAACAAATACAATTGTTAGTAATACATTGCTTAAGTAAAAGTATATAACATCTACATAGGTCATAACATCATTATGAAGGTCGTTCATGACGCCTGGCATAAACATAAACACTACCCTTAAGAAACGTGTTCGTTATACGTGTTAGCATTAGTTTGTATTATTTCTCAATGTAATAATATTTATGGTTAATATGTTACCTGGAAATGATATTTATAACACTTCATAACACCTACATAGGTCATTAATGACTGCCTAGTAATAAACCAGAATAAACACTACTTCTAGACAAAGTGTTATCAAATACAGTATATCTTATTCTTATTCTCATGTCGTTCTGCATTAATACTGTAAGTAATACATGTTTATAGTGTTCATACCACTTCTTAGCATCGACATAAGTCATTTGTGACAACTAGCACAAACCTGAATAAACACTTTTCTTAAGCAAATAGTCATCCATATCACTTTATGTTACATATGACATACTGTATGTATTAGTTTTAAATGCAATAACACTAACAATCATGGTTAACACTGTACTAAAGGGTAGTGTTTATAACACTTCATATCATCTACATGAGTCATTTATAATAACTGCCACTGTGTAAACTCGCAAAAAGCATACATTAAAAACATTTCAGCTGACAGTAGGACTTTTTTAAAATGATTTTATCATTTTGTGTCAAGTCGACACAACTCCTGAGACACACCACATAGATTTTATGAAGTGTTAAAAGCTTTACATAAGGCATTCACCAACATAAGACGTTCATGACGATAATCTTTAGGAAGGCTTAGAAAGTGCCATCTGACACAAAGTCTACTTCATTTTTGTGTTATATAGACATAACACCTGAGTCAAGTGACATAGACGTTTATGTCTTATGTCATTTTTTATGCTGTCTTATTTTACGATGTCATGACATGACACTGGGATGAAAAGCTGTTATAACACTGGTACACAGGGACAGTTTTTAAGTAATTAAGAAATAATAATGACTAAAAGTTTTGTTTTGCATTAAGGCAAAAAGTCATGTGCATTCCTTTGTTTCTGCTTATAAGATGCTTATGAATGCCTATGACACTATCCCAAGAGTGTAATGGCAGTATTATTCATATTTTCTCTGATAATATGATTTAAATTAGTGTTATGTGACCTACATAAAAGACATGCACTAAAGTACAAAGTTATAACATGCCTAAGTCAGCCTGCAACATGCCTGGAAGATATTTCGTTTAACTTGAGGCGTTGCGTTATATTTCTTTGACAACTTAATATTAAAACTGACAAGTATTTTTATGACAGCTGGCAATCTGTTAAAATGTGCTTTTATGAATATTTATGAATATGCAAGTGTTATAAAGCCCTATGAATGATGGTTTGGAAGAAAATTGTACATTATTATGCACTGGGCCACAAGGTAAATGCCACAGTGGTGAATGCGTGTTATGGATATTTGGTGCAATTACAGGTTTTCAATTCAGTCATAAACATATTAATATAGTCACACAGGTCATAGAGCTGTATTTATTCTGTATTGCGTTTCCATTGTGACATTCCGGCTCTACATAATGACTCGCTAGTGACCTTTAAGGTGCTGCTCACTTAACACTCTTATTTGTTTAATCACCCGTCATTCTGATATCCGGATGAGTTTTTTTTTCTTCGCTGAGAGCTAGTAGTGTTGTGACCTTTGGAAAACTGTATTTCCGTTTTCCTTGTTGCCTTCCTGCATTTCCTTTTCTCTTCTCGCCCTCACTGGTTAAAGGTGAGGGAGTAATTTGTCATTTATCTGAATCTGTTTTTAAAAAGAAAGCTTGGCTCCTCTCCTCTTCTAATGACAGTATAAAAAAAAACAAAAAAAACAGCATTAATTGCATACTCTTGGGTGCAAAAGTTTGTGCCCCCATTGCAAAATGCCAAATAGCTGCAAACTGCTAACTTACAAATCTGAAACATAATGCCAAGTCAGCAAAAAGGAATATTTAAAAAATAATCATAATCTTGGAACTGTAAACGTTTGTGCCCGTAATATGAATATAATCTGTAGTAAAACTTTCAAGTAAAGTTGACATAAAATATTTTCATTTGCATATTCAAATAATAATAATAATAATAATAATAATAATGATAATAAATGTTACAGCCATAATTTATGATATTTATGAAAAGGTATTATATCTATATAAATATAAGTACAGTGGAACCTTGGATTACGAGCATAATTTGTTATACGAGAAATGGCCTCGTATTCCAAAACACTCGTAAACCAAATCAAATCTTCCCATAAGAAATAATGAAAACTCAAATAATTCGTTCCACAGCTAAAAAAAATAATAAATGCAGAAAAATAATTAATACAATACATAAAGTAAAAATAAAACAAATTAACCTGCACTTTAAAATAAATCGCAACAGATAAGTGTTTCCGTTCGTGCGTGCAGACACCGTGTATTTGTGTATGCGTGTGTGTGTGTGTGTGTGTGTGGAATTAGCCTCTTCCCTCGCCTCGTCTTACACAGTAAAACCCCTCCTCGCTCCCCCCAGCTCGCTTTTTAAGTTTCACAACAAACACACACACAACGGAAACACTGTTTTAACGGGAAAAAAAGAAATCTCTCTCATGACACTCACGTGAGCACAGACTAACGGAATCTCTGCTGTAAAGTAAAAAAAAACAAAAAAACAAATGAACCAGCACCTTACCTATGAAAAGAATCGAGTTTATGTGTAGAGCAGAGTGTGTGTGTCTGTGTGAAGCCGGAGAGGGGGGGGGGGGGGCGAAGGCGAAGTGTGTGTGTGTCGGTGTCAAAAAAGTTGGCACTCGTAAACCAAGAAATGCTCATTTTCCAAGTCAAAATTTATTAAAAATCTTTGCTCGTCTTGTGGAACACTCGTAAACCGAGTTACTCGCAATCCGAGGTTCCACTGTATTAATATTCATTCGCAATTTAATTAATTTTTTTATCATGTTCTATTTTATATATATTTTTTATTTTGTTGTTATACAGTATATTTAATTTATTTTATGTATTCATATATTTAAAATATATAACTAAAAATATTCTTCGAATATTCTTATTATAATATTAAATATTTCTTATTATCTGTTAGAATGTGCAGTGTGTACATAAAAAAGAATAACATATGTGATAAAACTGTTATGAAAAAAATATAAAGAAAATATATTTTAAAATTATTTTAAAAGTTGATTTCCGATCTTCTCTCCAGACCTTACGTACCGTATTTACCTTTGTTATAAATGAACATCGTAGGATACACTAAGGGCCCATTTTGTTGCTCGCGATAATGAAGTATAATCTGCTTTTTTAAAAAACGCACTAAATGCTGTAAAGCAAATGTGCTTGTCTTCTTTAATTCATCCTAAGCGTACATAAACATTTGCCCATGATTGCAGGCTTGAATGTTGGTTTCAAATCAGATCTTTTTAGCACTGTGTGGATTTAATTATGCATGCAGTTTTGCTTTCAGACAAATTTGATTTAAAGTGGATCTCATATTTATAGGTTATAGTTACGATTGTAAATCCTTAGCCGATACAATTCCATACTGCGTCCACTCATGCGCATTAGCGTCGAGAAACAGAAGACGCTGTACGTGTTTGTGTTATGATTAGCCGGTCAGTGTTTAACACAGTGACACACGACACAAATGTCAGTCGTCCATGCGTGTCCTTCCGCTCCTCATCTCCTGCTGCTAAATTCAGAGAGCTATTAGGACACAATGATGATGATGATGATGATGATGATGAAGCACCTCGATTTGGCCATTTACTTACTCTTGCGGAAAATAGATTTCCCGTCTCTCATTATTGCGGCACACGAGCAGGACACACACACACACCTGTTTTCACCCCGCGCTAAATGATGTGGCTTTCTGAGAGCTTTCAGCTGTAAAGTCGGCATTAACCGTAGCTGCGGGTTTGATTTGATGGAACAATCAGGAGTAGAAACGGTTACGACTTTAGGAATAATCGCTCATTATTAAACCTGAGAGCCTGGTGTGTGGGAGGGGTGTGTGTTTGGGGGACATGATACAGGGGTGTGTGTTTGACAGGTGTGCCTTTGAGGGGTGTGTGTTTGATGGGAGTGTTTGAGTGCATAGTAACTTATTAGCTTACATCTGACTACATACCGTAAGAGGTTTAATAATGCGAGAATGAGATTTATAAAGGGCTAACCTGGTCTGGAAAAAATCTAGTATTGAAACCACAATCTTAAAAAAATAATAATAATAATAATTAAAAATATATATATGTATATCAGTAACATGGAAAACTTTGTACCCCTATGATTTTTTTTCTAAGAAAAATGTGTCTGTTACAGAGCATTTAGAAGATTGTTTAAAGACATTGTTTAGATGTTGTTCTGGGGTCTATCATGAGCACCTGGATGAGTCGTTGTTGTGCTCCTGGAGTCATGAAGATTCACCACTGTTTGTGGATTAACATCTCTCACCGTGGTTCCCTGGAGTCCCAGAGCCTTAGAAATAGCTTTCTATTTCTTTTTTTTATCCAGACTGATGCATTGTTTCTCATCTGTTTTTGAATTTATTTAGAACGTGTTGCTTTTTGAGATCTTTTAGCGAGCTTCACTCAGATTCTATTTAAGTGATTTCTTGATTCAACAGGTCTGGCAGTTATCATGCCTGGGTGTGGCCAGTGGAATTGAGCGCTAAGCTTTCCAAAAATCACAGTTCACTCATGATTTAGGAAGGGGGCAATTACTTTTTCACATAGGGCCAGGTCGGTTTGGACAGCTTTTGTCCCTTAATAAATGAAATCATCATTTACAAACTGCATTTTGTGTTTACTCTGGTTATCTTTGTGTAATATTAAAATTTGTTTGATGATCTCAATCATTAGAGTGTGACAAATATAAAGAAAAAACAGGATAGACAGACAGACAGACAGATAAGCAACAAAAATGTATTGTTTTACTTTAGCTATTAAAATAATAATTATTGTTTCATAGAACCTTTGGTTTAGATGTGTAGACGGACAGACTCACAGACAGACAGATCTATTACTTCAGCTCTAGAAAAACTGCATGTATTTTTTTTTTCACTGGAGTGATATTACTGTGTCATGTGGTTGAAGGGTTGGTGTTTGAGTAGACCGGGCTGTTACACTAGGTGTGGATTAATCTTATAAGTTCCGAATAAAAAGGATTTTCTCTGCAGATTGTCCCGAGTCCAGGACGAAGCTTTATTACTTTTACGATGTTTAAAGCCTTTTACATCACAGCCCTAATCCTGCTGAGGGATTTGTACAAGAAAATACTTAATCCAAGATTCCTCATAATATAGTGTCAGACAGTGACGACCCAGATCTTCCACTGTGTGCGTGTGTGTGCGTGTGTGTGTGTGTGTGTGTGTGTGTAAGCTTGGTTTGATGAGTTTAAGATTTCAAAGGTTGATAGAAAGGACAAAGATAAGACCATCAGATTTATGCAGCAACATAATCTCTCTCTCTCACACACACACACACACACACACACACACACACACACACACACACACACACACACACACACACACACACATTCTCTCTCTCTCTCTCTTCTCTCACTATCTCACACACATACACACACACACACACACACACACACACACACACACACATTCTCTCTCTCTCTCTCTTCTCTCACTATCTCACACACATACACACACACACACACACACACACACACACACACACATACACACACACATACACACACACACACACACACACACATACACACGCACACACACACACACACACACACACACTCTCTCTCTCTTCTCTCACTATCTCACACACATACACACACACACACACACACACACACATACACACGCACACACACACACACACACACACACACACACACACACACACACACACACACACACACACACTCTCTCTCTCTCTTCTCTCACTATCTCACACACACACACACACACACACACACACACACACTCCCTCTCTCTCTCTCATGAAGCAACAATAATCAGATTTTCAAGGCTTCCCATTTCTTCTGGTAAATCCCGCCTTCTGCGTTATGATTGGTTACAAGATTTCAGTTTCGTCTACGACTGGTTAGATCCTTAATGATGTGTGGAATGCGAGCCAGTCAGTGCTCTTTCTCTTTAAATGTACATTTGTTAAATGTTAACGTTTGAGATTTTATAAACCTGCATAATCGGTTTCCTCTCACTGCAGATTTGTAGATTACACCAGATATAGTAATTTTACGCATCATACTTTCTAAACCTCTGCCAGCTCGGGTGTCTGAGATAACCTTCCATAAGTTTCGTTATTTAGCCCGATGGCTTTGGCATTTCTCTAGGCATCTCCTCGACAAATCAGCACTGTATTAGACTTGAGGAATAAACTGCCATGTGTGTGTGAAACGGCCGTTTATGACGTCTGATTTATTGTCTGCTTCACTGGTGCTGACGAGGCTGCGCATTGCTTGGAGAAAGGAGCGCCGGTCTCGCTTAGAAATCAACTCTCTCTCTCTCTCTCTCTCTCTCTCTCTCTCTCTGTGTCTTATCCCTTATTCACCTCCTCTTTCTTCCTGCATGGAAGCTTAGCCTGATGAAATTCATGGCTCACACACGTGAGCATATTTTTCCCCGTGATTTAAACACACTCCTTCGTGGAATGCAGAGAGTCGTTCCTGAGAGAGCAGTGTTTATGCGCGAGAGGACAGAACAGAGCCGCGGAGAGAAGGGGGGGCGTTATGTAATCCGGCGCAGGTGAAACCAGGAGAGACAGGTGCAGGACGGATGAGTTCGGGATCCGGAGGCTTGCTCGGCCAGAGGAGGAGAGACTGTGTCTCTGTAGCTTCCTTGCTAAAGGAAGAAACGTCTGATTTGTCTACAAGCTCAGGGAAAGTGAGGGTGAAAAAAAAAGCAGCTGATAAACAGGTCGTTTGCTGGCAGACAGAGAGGTTTTGCAACTCTGCAGTGTGAAAACAGCTGCTTTATCATTAAAACCTCCTTTAGGAAATGATGTTTGGCTTCGGCTTTGATCATTTCTTTTTAATTAAATGATTACGCTATTAATGAATGCAACAGCTCCGTGCTTTTCTCTCTCTCTCTCTCTCTCTCGCTGTCTCTGCCTCTGACGCATTTGCATTCACGCTTGGAAATTAATGTTTATAATTAACATGCGATGTTTAACAGGATCTGAGATTCATTTTATAATGACGCTCAGAGTCGATGGATCAGATGGTTATTATTCAGTTTTTTTTTTTGGTTTCTACATTAACCGACAATACCTAAGGAAAGTGATACGATGTCTCAGTGATTTGTTCCTTTCATCTGTCCGGCTTCCTTGTGAACATCAGCGTCAACACCATGAGGCTCGTCATATCTCAGAGTCACGAGACTCTGTTGTAGTGTTGTGACTGCATTGCATTTTGGGACTTTGAGTCTTGTTTGTAAGTGTCGACTACTTGTCTATCTATCTATCTATCTATCTATCTATCCAAGGAGACTTAGAGCTCGAGGCGGGGTACATCCTGGACAGGGTGCCATTCCATCACAGGGCACACACACACACTCACATGCACTTTTCGTGTAATTTTGGAACACCAGTTAGCCTAATCTACCTGTCTTTGGGAGGAAACTGGAGTACCCAGAGGAAACCCATCAAGCACGGGGAGAACATGCAAACTCCACGCACGCAGACGCAGAGGCGAGAATCGAACCCAGACCCTGGAGGGCAAGGCCACAATGCTAACCGCTACAACAGCTAATGTAGCTCATGGTTGTTCCTTATGTTTATGTTTAACTTCTTCTTTCAGGAATAACAAAAGTTCAAATGCACCATGCAATAAATCTCCAGTAGCATCACAAATATTTTAATATTTAATGCCATCGGGTGGAGATTTACTTTACCGTGTGTGTGTGTGTGTGTGTGTGTGTTTGTTCCGGAGCCACTAATGAGCTTCCCCTTTCTCATGCACTCATCTAATGAGAACCTAAACTGCCTTTAACTGCATAAGCCTCTCTATTTAAGAATAATCAGACGCTATACAGACATAAGGCAGCATTATGGAAAAGTATTCCGTTTCCCTCGTCCGATGTCGAGCGGCTAATTTGCTTTGATGACTGTTTTATGGCCTTCCTGAGCCCGGCTTGTTTAATTGAATAGGCTTTCATTAAGGCCACGGTAATCAGTGATAAATCAGCAGCCGGCTCGGTGAAAGGTAGCGTGGAGCAGGAAGTGGCCGTCTAACCCAATAAGAGGAAGTCGAAGATGAGGCTGTGTAGAGATAATAACCAGCGCGTTTAACGTTACAACAAGACGCACCGGTTTGTGTTTAGGTCTATTGTAATGCTTTTAGTGTTTTTCAAACAATGTTTTTCTTTTTTCTTTTTTTAATCTACTGAATATCAGTAGTATAATTTATGGATGCTAACGTGTCAGTAATAAATCCAGACCTGCTAAGCAGGATTAGAGTCGGTCCGATCGGGGCGAGAGGGAGAGAATATGGCAGATGTCAACATGCTCTTCAGATCCACTGGATTTGCCTGACTGGCTTCTGGGCTCGGTCCAGCGCTTTGAAACGCGTCCATTGTGTGCTGGGTATAAAGCTTATACATCCCCGAGCGAGCATTTTACTCGCTGAATGGAATGCCATACGGATTTGTTACGTATCTGTCCACTAATCCTACGCCACACTACAGAATAACACCAGTGTCGCATTAAAACCGCCCATAATAAGATACCATATCCTCCGAATGGATTGTGCATCATAACAAAGGCAATATTGTTACACTGGGTGTTAAAAGTAAAACCATGGAAAAGGTGATGAAACCGATACAAAGGAGAGAAGATAATCACCACGGCAGCTTGTTTAACTGAAAAGGGTTAAAAAGAGGAAGTCGTGTGATGATAACAGACTATCAGATCTATTCATCTATTTTATGGATGCAGTGGTCGCCTTGCACCTCAAGGTTCCGGGTTCGATTCCCGCCTCGGGGTCTCCCTCTGCGCTTGGTGGGTTTCCTCCGGGAAATCCGGTTTCCTCCCACAGTCCAAAAACATGAAGATTAGACTATCTGCCATTCCCAAATAGAGTGATGGATTGACAACGACCCTGGGTGTCCCCCGCCTTGTACCTAGGATAAGCAATATAGAAGATGAATGAATGAATGACTCTATATGCGCTCTATATGCATTATGACCCCCGTGTGCCACCTGGGTAGCTCTGGCCTCTCCGGGCATGACTCCACAGGACTCCCCTGCCGTGCTGTCTGGCACAGTGACGTTGGCAGTAGATACCTTGGTGCTGTGAGTTGCAGTGTGAAGCCTCCATGGATCAGACTTGCTTGTGTGGTGCACGACATGTGAGCTTGATCGGATTGGGACCTGGGGACGTTGGAGGCCGGGTTGGCAGTCTCAGACCCTTTGCCTGCTCTTTCGTGGCCAGCATTGACTTTTTCATCAATTTGTCCAGCATTGGCTTTTCAGTAGGATCAACACGGACTGGCTGGCCTTTGGACTTCGGGGACATGGGTGAGCCCTGGGTGGGCCAGTATACTGGTGTGTAATTGATAACTAATGTTTATGTGTTAATGTATTGCCTGAGACATGGGGTGTGTTGAAATTTTTATATTATATGGGACTTTTTTGTACATAACGAAGGAAATGGAAAAAAAAAAAAAAGGTTAGTGTCAGTTCATCTTTGTTTTGTTTCTTATGTGTGTGTGTGTGTGTGTGTGTGTGTGTGTGTGTGTGTGTGTGTGCACCATCCCATAGCTTTAAGTCTATAATGCGTGGACGTCTCTGACATGGAGTTAATGCGACTTTAACAGCTCTATCAGTGATGCGCTCCCTTTAGTGGCACTGACCCTGTGGGACGCCCACAGATAATTAAAATCACACATCTGCCCTTTTCCACTGTGTAAACATCACATGTCTTCCTCCTCCTCCTCCTCCTCCTCCTCCTTCTCACTGTCCCCATTTCCTCTTCACTCCAATAAAGAAATCCCCATCTGGCCACGGGGTCGAGTCATCAGATGAGCTACTATTAATGAATTTCATACATGTGTGTGGTTGAAGCGCCAAGCATGTGTGTGACGTGTTCTAATCAAATTTGAATCGCTTGTCCCGAGATAATACTCTCAGATCAAGCCGGAGGATTAAGTCAAGTCATCCAGTCAAGGTTGACATCTGCAGTTTGAAGGTCAAAATTCAAGGTCGACATTTTGCACAACCCCTGTATTGTACAACTGGCATTTAATTATACATATAGACTGTTTTTTTTTTTTTTTTTTTTTAAATGAGGGGTGTTCAAGTCAAACTGGGACTTTTGATTGTACAGAATAAGAGAACACAGCATCTGCACAATCAAAAGTCCCGGTTTGACTCGAACACCCTTCGAGTATGGTACGTTCAAGCAGGGGTTAAACTGGGATTTAGGAGGTGGAAAAGTCATGCAATGATGTTTCATGGGTGCCAACAGTGGGCCTCATTTATCATTTTGGACACTAAGAATTCATTCACAGTTTCGCATTTACGAAAACAAAGTGGAGCTCTTGGAAATCCATTTAAAAAGTAACAACACTGCGTGTAAATGTGTTTAGGGAAATCAGTTCTGAGTAATCAGTTATATAACGACGCTCAAATGGGAATGAGTTTACTCCAAATGACACTGACATTATTATGGTTATTTCTATGTTTATTTCAATCTGGCCAGAACAGAATATTGGTGCTGAAATATGTCTCACCTAGGTGTAGTGTCTGTAACTCTTTCGAATTCAAATCTTTCAACGATCTTAACCTGTCATTCAGATGAAACTTGGCCAGTTTAGAAGATTTCACATGAAAAGACATAAACCTGAAAAAGTGTATTATTCTACAATGTTACACATGGTTACAGACACTACAGAGTATTTTGGGAATAGTGCTTTAATTTACGCAAGCATTTATACGCATGCTTCTAGATGCTTACACCAATTTTAGTATAATTATGCATAAAGAGATATGAATTATTTGCATTTTAAATGATTTATGTTTGAGGCGAGACAGTATAACGCTGAACAATGGCTATTTTTTGGGACGCACATAAAATCATCTCTCCAAAACCGCTGAAGTTACCAACTTGAAATTTTTAGGAACGCGAGATTGGTCACTTCCGGGTTGCATGAAATTTCACACACATTTTCTATATTATATGTACTGTATAATCACCACATACATTGTGTTTTTGGCCGATTCTAAACACACATCAAATTGAACTCAGAGCTCACTGCATGACTGTAAGCGTATCCTTTCACTTCTGGATCTCTGTGAGCATTACATTTTTCACTAGACTTTTGTGGGTGTGACTAAATGTAAAACAGCTCAAGAGGTTCACGCCTAATTCACTTTACTAGACGACTAACAAATGCAATGTGAGATATTTGGATCTTAGGCTTTGCTCTGTCACTGATGTCTCAGCGCTGGCTGTTCAACAGACGTCCCACCCTGCAAAACACGTTTCTTGGACATGTCTTTTCTTTTTTTTTTTTACAACCATTAACCCCAACATGGGCAACAGAAAAGTGCAAAATGTTATTTTCACTTCTAGTACTGTACTGTGGAGTGAAAGACGGGGTTTTTTTTTTTTTTGCCTTTTTTTTTTGACAACGCAGCCGTTGCACTGCAGGACACTCGACTGAACCGACGGAGACAGACTGAGATACTGAAAGTGAAGCTCTGTGCACTAATAAAAGTGCTAAGATCACTTAGAAAGATGAATGAGTATGCGACAGAGAAAGGTGAAGAGAAAGATGTTAAATGTACAGTTAAGACCTTCCCACTAAGAAACGAGCCATTTTCACTTAGAGAGATGAATGAGTTTGCGAGAGAGAGAGAGAGAGAGAGAGATGTTGAATGTAAAGCCCCTCCCACTAAGACATGTGAGAAATTCACATAGTACACAGTACATTTGAATAAAATCTAGCTAGGTATTCACTATCGGGGGTGTGTTGTGGATATTTCAGAGAGCCTCGAGAGTTTTCGGAGAATTCCTTGGCCGTATTTCCTTCGAGAGTGATGATGAAGGACGTATCTGTGCGGGTGTATACAGTAACATGCTGACACAGCGTCGTCTGTGAATTACTATTACAGGGCTGTCAGAATGAATCATGACTTATAATAAAATTTAGTTTTAACCACAAAAAATACTCCACACTGTACAGTAGCTGTGATCGCCAGCAGGCAGGCAGGTCACAGCTGTAATGGTCAGATATACTGTATATACACCAGGGTTGTCTAATCGCCTCCATTTGATTTTGAAATGAAGGTGCATGTTTGTAACCCTGTATTGGCCAAAATGAGTGAATTTTCAGATAAAATCATATAACACCATTTTCCATAATACTTGATGCTTCTTATCTCCCGATCCATGTTGAATTTCTTTGTAAATAAGCTACACATTTATAATTTTATCAGATAAAAAAGAAACACATTTTGCTAAATAGTCTTTCATGGCCTTTTATGTCTTAGTGTCCGGAACTTTTTTGAATTGAAATCTTAACTGAAAAACGGTCTTAACTGTCACTCAGATGAAACTCGGCCAGTTTAGATTTTACATGAAAAGACATGAGCCTGAAAAAGTGTATTATTATAAAATGCTAAATTGTTAAGATACTGCAGCATGGATTTGACATGGTTTCGGACGCTACAGATTTTTTGCTTTTTAAGTTTTCACCCAAAGCCAAGCTTATCCAAAACGGCTGAAGTTAGCAACTTAAAATTTTTGCAGGAAGCAATATTGTTCACTTCCATGTTGCATAAACTCCAGAAGTAGCTTCTTTGGCACACACACATTTTCTATATTATATGTATCACATAAGAAAATATTGCCCACACATGCCGTGCTATAAGTTACATTTCCCTCAAAGTACTGGAGCTCAGCGCTGCTTCCTGTTTGCCTTTCCATCCCAGATGAACGCCTGATTATACAGTAGACAGTTATTTACTGTATATTACCATGTGTGGTCTGTGACTGCCACTCCTTTCCCCTCTCTAACTAGTAGCGTGGCAGCTGTATTTAGCTCCGTCCTGAATTAAAAGATGTCTCATATGCTATATAAACTGTGTAATGAAGAATCAAGAAGCCTCCCAAGGAGAGCAAAACGTCCTGCACTCCTTAAATGTATAAATGTCTAGAAATCTCCTCATTCCCGTAACCAGACTGATGTTTGTACATTCTTAGACAGTGCAGTTTACGTGCAAGGTTTTTGTATGAGGGATAAAAAAAAGGGTGGGTGCCAATAATTATGGAGCTGCCTTTAAACTGTATTTTTATATATGAATTATATAAAGACTTAAAACAGGTTTAATATAGAAATTACAATATGACGAGTATTAGAAGAAAAAAAATATATACATTTAAAAAATTTATTATTATTATTATTATTACTGTTGTTGTTGTTTTTGTTGTTTATAAAAGTTTTTCACATTTTTGTAAAAAAATTATAAATCAAGCAAAGAAAAAAATCTAATCGATTTACAAGATACAGAAAAATAAATTGATTTATTGATTATGTCTACTTTCTATACAGTAACAGAAACTCTTTTAGCGATAAACATTATAAAACCATCAACAAAGATAAATACATTTAAACAGGAAACTTTAAATAATTAATAAGCAGAAAACCTTAATAATAACTACAAATAATTAAAGTTAAAAGTATTTTACATTTACTTTTTTATACAGCATAAACAACAAAACAAATATGCTTTCATATTTTTTAATTACTGTGCTCTTCCCATATGGTCTAGCGGGCAGGATTCCTGGTTTTCACCCAGGTGGCCTGGGTTCGACTCCCGGTATGGGAACGTTGCTAGTTCCCTTAAATTATTTGAGTAATTTATTTGAGCCAGTGGTGGCTCAGAGGGCTAAGGCACTGAGTTACTGATCGGAAGATCGGCGGTTCGATTCCCAGATCAGCCAGGTTGCCACTCTTGGGCCCTTGAGCAAGGCCCTTAACCCTATCTGCTCCAGGGATGCTGTATCATGGCTGACCCTGCGCTCTGATCCCAGTCCCTTGAGCAAGGCCCTGTCTGCTCCAGGGGTGCCGTAAAAATGGCTGACCCTGCGCTCTGACCCCGGCCTACTAGCAAGAAGCTGGGATATGTGAAGAATTAGGAATTTCACTGTGCAGTAATGTATGTGTGACCAATAAAGGCTAACTTAAAATTTAAATATAACTTTTTTTAATTTAATAATTTTTCAGACAAAAACATTTAAATAAACAATAGTTTTACTTATTGATTATTTGATAATGCCTGATTATTATTATTATTAGGTTTTTCAACTAAACATCATAAAATCCACCAGGAAGTTAAATGATATCGCTTTTGGCAGGAAATGTGTACTTTTTATTGTTGAATCTCAAAGTGCAGAGGTACGTTATAAATTAATAATATATATTTTTTTTAAATCCATAAGGGTGGTATACTGGTTAGCACTGTGGCCTTGCACCTCCATGGTTGAGAGATAACACATTTGCCTTGGGTAAATGTATGTGGGGAGTTTGCATGTTCTCCCCGTGCTTGATGGGTTTCCTCCGGTTTCCTCCCACACTCCAAAGACATGTAGATTAGGCTTAGTGGTGTGGTGTGTCTCCTTTGCAACACTGTATATGATAAGCTGTATAAGATATAAATGAATGAATGTACAGTATGAAGGAATGAAAATAAATAACCTTCGAACATAAATGACAAGAACAAGGACCTTTATATATATTTTATGTATCTGTTTTAACCTCTACAGATGGGTCTTTGAACTATAATAGGAGTTGATTTATAGTGTAAATACCTGTCATAGTCTATATACACACACGCACATTTCTCTGTCTTTTAATATATTTATTAACTACATTCTGTATATCACAGCGTAGCACCATCGACTTTTATAACCAGGTATGCTTACAGCGCTTGCTTCTCATCACCGAGTATGTTTTACAGAGAGTGGATTAGAGAAGGCTCGTTGATTTGAAGAAGGTTTTGTTTACCTCGAATAAGCCTGTTAGAAATCTGTCTTAGTTTCCTTCGTGCATTGAGAGCTGCAATTAAACCTGCCGAGTGCAGGCGCTACACCGTGAAAGCTACACTGCGGTTCATCTGGACTGAAACAGGTTGAGTGTAGAAGGACTTTGCAGGGAATTCCGCTTTTAGTAGTGCAGGATGTTGCACAGGTACGAGTACTTGCATGCCACTGCGTGGTGTATGCACATTATACAGTCTATTTAGATGGTGGCTTAGTGGTTAGCACAGTCGCCTCACTGTTGGGGTTAAAACATGGCGTCTGGTGTGTGTTCGTGGAGTTTACTTGCTTTCCCCAGGGTCTATTGTATTTCCGGGTAATCTGGTTTCCTCCAACGGTACAAAGACATGTCGTGCAGGTTGAAGTGGTCGAATAGGTGTGTGTGTGTGTGTGTGTGTGGGTGGGTGGGTGGGTGCATCCATGTGGGTTGCAACGGGTCATGAGCAATGTATCGTCCCCTTACCACTTGCATGATGTCATAGATCACTACAGCTAACCATCTCATAATGATAACCCATGTTGGTTAGCAAAAACTGAAGGAAGTTTGTTTATTGATTATTTTTTAATGAATGTAATGAATTCTTGACAAAAAACATACAGGAATGATTTTATTCATCGTGGTTGTGGTTCTGGAGCTTGAGCTAGGAATATATCCTGGATGTACTGTAACAGATACCAGTTTATCACCACGCAGAAACACATTCACACACCTAGAAGCAATTTCACGTCCGGGTTTCGGAAAGTTTCCACGAGGTGGGAGGAACCTGGAGACCCCAGAGGAACACAAACAAGGAGAACATGTGAGGCTTGGGATCGAAAAAATAACAAATGAAAAATGAAAACTCTTGAGGAGCAAGTCTACAGATATATGTTTCAAGAAAAGAAAGGAAATAATTATGTCGGTGCGCAGGTGTAACAAGCCTAATCTGTTTACAGTGAGACCGAATTCTCATCTCGTTTGGTCGTGTGCATTGCAATGGCGTAGAAGATGCGTAGAAGAATCTTGTTTAAACAGAATAGCGTAAATGTTGTACTATAGACGACTCGCTTTTTTAATGACACTTTCATTCATGCGCTGTCATTTTATTTCTTTCTACTTTGATTTAATCGCCCAAAACACACAGATGTGCTGGACAGCCGGTTCAGTCTCCTGAGCTGCTCCGGTAGGGAGTTCAATTGAGAGTTCACAAACCTCACAAAGTCCTGAAAGAAAGCAGAGGACCTCTGGGTAATGTGGTGGCTTAGTGGTTGAGGTTCTGAGAGATTGCTTTAAAATCCCAGTTCTAAGAGAAAACCACTGTTGGGCCCTGGAGCAGGACCCTTAACCCTGAACTGCTCAGATGAAACTTAAATCGCTTTGGATCAAAGCACCTGGAAAATGAATTCCTGGAAAATAAATATTTGACTGAAAAAGGTGCGTGCATGAGATTCAGGAGTATTTATGATTTATGAGTGTGAAAATGAATGGGTTTTGAACTCCAAGGTTAAATCCAAGGCAAATTATTTCAGTTATTAGTATAAACAGTGATCACTCCTAGTCCGTCGGCTTATAAATCATCGTTAACATGTGGGACGAAAGTATTTAATATTGATTGTGAAAATATCTGAATATTTTTGACACTTATAGGCATATATCTTTTTACGCGCATGATGCAAATGATTTTGTAGATCTTCAGTAACAAAATATCTTCTTTAAACAGCTAAACAGAAAAATATATAGTATATCTGCTTTTAAATTTAGGGTTTTGTTTATAGAATTTGTAAGTAATTAGCATCATGATTAGATTAATGATTAGATTAATTAGTGTCTTGACTGATTTGTAGGTAATTCGTAATGTATTATCTTTTTTAAAAAAAATGGAAATAATAATAATCATTAAATCTGACCACTATGTATGAACAGGTTAAGATAAATTTGGTAGACGTTTTAGGTACGTTATTATTATTATTATTATTATT
Source organism: Clarias fuscus (assembly GCA_030347435.1). NCBI lineage: Eukaryota > Metazoa > Chordata > Actinopteri > Siluriformes > Clariidae > Clarias > Clarias fuscus. Next base: position 23,491,457 of record CM059224.1, on the reverse strand, counting down.
ATTTATTTTTTTGCATCACTGCATCACTTTTGAATGGCAGTATATATATTGGACATTTTCTTTCGAAACATTTTTTTTAATTTCTCATTTTTCTCCATATTCCTCAGATTCAATCTGCAACCTTTTCTCTCTTTCTTTTTTCATTTTGCTCTGTCATATTTATTTCACAGCTTCCCTCGCTTCTGCAATCTGCCACACGTTCTCCTTCGTACCCTGCCACAGTAACTCATTGAGCCGTTCACAGTTTTATCAAAAAGCCATGTTTGCTGCTTTTTTTTTTTTTTTTTCCTTTTCAGTCTGGAAGGACAATTGAGTTGTATCATGAAAAAAAAAAAAAAAAAAACACATGGGCTAATCTCAAACGGTACACAGTGTGTTTCTTGACATTTTCGGAAAATGCACAGTGAGAGAATTGAGTGTGTGACTCCAAACATGAATTCATTATCACCTTTGCGGCGTGTGTGCGCAGCATGTGGTCCATGGTCCCTCTGTGTGTGTGTGGGTGTTGAGTGTTCCAGTAGCTTACTTGGCTTTAACATGACTGCACATACAGTACACACGTCTCCTGTCAGTCTTCCTGGTGCTTTCTATATTCTGAATGCTTGACATCTTGGCAAAGCCATCCATTACCTCAAGACGAGCCAATTGTAATTTTTAAGCACGCACACACATACAGTATACACACCCACACGCAAACACACAATCTGCATGACCTTGCGGATTAACCAATTGGAAACCCTTTTCCTGGAAGGATTTGCTGTCAACAATACTGACCATAATCTTAGTATTCTAAATATTAAGTAGATAGATAGATAGATAGATAGATAGATGACGGCATGGTGCGAATGCGGTTGTAAAAAAGGAATAATGGCATCCACGGCTCCTAGTTGGACTACAGTGGTTCCTAGATGGATGGATGGAGAGAGATACTGTAGATAGACAGATAGATAGACGTGTGATGATAACTATGCTATTTCAGAAGACTATTTCATGATGTACAGTAATTTATCAGGATATCAATATTACATGGTCATATCGCCGACTCTAGTAATAGATTTAATTTAACAATACATAATAAATATTTCCATCCATTTTCAGCTCCGCTTTGTGCGTGTTTCAGTGGTTGATTAATATTGGGATGTTTTAGGACTAGGATATCATACCATGAAAATTTCCATAAGGCATAACTGTGTGTGCTATGCTAGTGTGTGTATGCTTGTGTGTGTGTGTGTCTGTGTGTGTGTAACTCAATTTGAGTATGCAGTTTGATGGAGCAGGGTGGCATGAGATTCTGGATTTAATTAACCGGCAGTCTAAGACAAATAGGAGCTAAACACAGCTGCCTGATGGGGAGATAATGAACAAACTGGGTTGTTTGGGTCAAAGCTGCTCTCTCTCAAGGCACAAGAGAATCTCATGTTCATTAATGCTCTATGCGTGAGTGTGTGTTCATCAGTGCATTTCCTATTTCCATTTCCTGTAAAACAGTATGCATTGTGCCGTGTGTAAAGTACCTTCCCACCACTCAAATTACCCACGCTAGAACATCACCTGCCACTTGTGCCTCCACACAACAACATGGCCCTTGTAAGATTGACTCTGCACCTGAATACCTCCGCAGCTGACCCTTTTGTTATTCACACCGGCCTCTCGTTCTTGCTCGGTGAGCGACTTCTTTCTGTTTCAATGGCTAATCATAACTGTAGTGCCTGCCCTCCAGTCGCCTAACGTCTAAATGCATACTGCAGTGGCTGAGCTGTGATTTTCTTATCTGCTGTGCACCCAGCACTTAAGTGCCAGTCTTGCATTTGACTGTTGGCTTGCTTAACAGCTACTATTTGTACCTTTTTTTTTTTTTTATCCCCCTTCTCGTTAGTTTTTCAGATGTTTGAGAGATTTCAGGTTTTTCTCAGTGCTCTGTGTGACAATTTTAATGTGATAATGGTGGAGGGCTAGTGGAGTAATGGCATGTATTAGCATTCATGACTGTGGAAAAAAGTAGAGAAACTGCACCTGAGGTAAAAAAACACACACACAGACACACACACACACACACACAAACCCCTTTGACTTTAAAGGAAATAAATCTATATTATTAGCCGGAAAGAAAAAAAAAACCCTAACCATGAGTTCATTATGAGTTCTAGCTATATTGTGCTAGCTCTTATAAACATAGAAATTAGCTTAAAGCAGGTTGTGTTGAATAACCCTGCCTAAACTAATACATTAGCAAATTAAACTAGCTAATTTGGAAAGCTAATTTTCTTAACTTGTTAGCTAATTTAACAATCTAATTTACAATACTAATCTAGCTAATTTAATTTACAAGCAAGCTAATTTACAAAACCTATTCATGAAACAAACATACAAAGAAGTATACAGTGTCTTGCTAGCTAATTTAACAAGGTAGTTTACATTACTTACCAAACAAGCAAAATTACAAACCTTAACTAGCTAACCTATTCATGGAACAAAAATCCAAAACGTACAGTGACTAGTTAGGTAATTTGAAAAGCTAAATGCAAATGCTAATCTAACCAGCTTACTTAACAAGCTAATTTACTGTATAAAACCTGGCTAACATATTCGCGAAACAAACAAACAAATCATCCGGTGACTAGCTATCTAATTTAACAAGCTAATTTAGAATATATATAAATTGTATTATGTATAAAACAGGAATATGTAACAATAAAAAAAGAGAAAGAAAAAACAAAGAATAAAGTTATGCTTCATGAGATTTGTATAAAGTACTTTCAAGGTCAAAATTAAAATGTTAGGAGGAAATAGTAATAGAAATCTTTCTCTTGCTAATATACTAGTCTTCAGTTTCAGGACAGAGGCAGTTTAGTGGTTAAGACTTTGGACTGCTAAGCAGAAGGTCATGTGTTCAAACACAGTTTCATTATATTACTACAGATGATTCCTTGAGCAAAGTCTTGAACCCTCAACTCTGAGATGTGGTATGAGATAAAAGTAAGTTTCTCTGGATAAGGGTGTCTGTCAAATGCTTTACTGTTTTGATATAGTTTGATTAAAATACAAATCTTTCACAATAGTACTTAATACGAACATAGTGCAATCATTTAAATAATTTCCACTGGAGGCCAAGTCAAAGGTCTTGCTGCTAAGATATACTGCATGTATGCCTAGACTATTTCCTATGCCCTACTACACTCTTACACACGTGGACAAAATTGTTGGTACCCTTCAGTCTATGAAAGAAAAACTCACAATAGTCACAGAAATAACTTTAATCTGACAAAAGTAATAATAAATAAGAATTCTATGAATGTTAACCAATGAAAGTCAGACATTGCTTTTCAACCATGCTTCAACAGAATTATTTAAAAAAATGAACTCATGGAACAGGCCTGGACAAAAATGATGGTACCCCTAACTTAATAGTTTGTTGTACAACCTTTTGAGGCAATCACTGTAATCAAACGATTCCTGTAACTGTCAATGAGACTTCTGCACCTCTCTGCAGGTATTTTGGCCCACTCCTCATGAGCAAGCTGCTCCAGTTGTTTCCGGTTTGAAGGGTGTCTTTTCCAGACAGCATGTTTCAGCTCCTTCCAAAGATGCTCAATAGGATTGAGGTCAGGGCTCATAGAAGGCCACTTTAGAATAGTCCAATGTTTTCCTCTTAGCCATTCTTGGGTGTTTTTAGCTGTGTTTTGGGTCATTGTCCTGTTGCAAGACCCATGACCTACGACTGAGACCCAGCTTTCTGACACTGGCCAGCACATTTCTCTCTAGAATCCCTTGATAGTCTTGAGATTTCATTGTACCCTGCACAGATTCAAGACACCCTGTGCCAGATGCAGCAAAGCAGCCCCAGAACATAACAGAGCCTCCTCCATGTTTCACAGTAGGGACAGTGTTCTTTTCTTGATACGCTTCATTTTTCCGTCTGTGAACATAGAGCTGATGTGCCTTGGCAAAAAGTCCCATGGATCTTAAATTTCTGAATAATATGTGCAACTGTAGTCACAGGAACATCTAGCTGCTTGGAGATGGTCTTATAGCCTTTACCTTTAACATGCTTGTCTATAATTTTCTTTCAAATCTCCTGAGACAACTCTTTCCTTCGCTTCCTCTGGTCCATGTTGAGTGTGGTACATACCATGTCACCAAACAACACAGTGACTACCTGGAGCCCTATATATAGGCCCACTGACTGATTACAAGATTGTAGACACCTGTGATGCTAATTAGTGGACACACCTTGAATTAACATGTCCCTTTGGTCACATTATTTTCAGTATTTTCTAGGGGTACCATCATTTTTGTCCAGACCTGTTCCGTGAGTTTATTTTTTAAAATAATTCTGTTGAAGCATGGTTGAAAAGCAATGTCTGACTTTCATTGGTTAACATTCATAGAATTTTTTTTCATTATTACTTTTGTCAGATTAAAGTTATTTCTGTGACCATTGTGAGTTTTTCTTTCATTGACCGAAGGGTACCAACAATTTTGTCCACGTGTGTATATCCCCATACCAATATCCGTATATCTAGACTATATGTAAACAAATTGCTTTCACTTGCACTTTCCCTCCCCACCTCTCCATTCTTGTTTTCCCCCTAATTGGGCCAGCGGTTTATCTCTCCTCATAAACATTGCATCTCTTCTCTTACCAATGGAGGAAAGTCGGAACAACCGGCAAGGCGCGTAAATTATTTGCAGAGAGGAAAATCAATTAGAGGTCCAGAAGCTTGGCTGTGAGGTGGGGCACATGTGGGGAACCCAGTGCCCATCTGCAGTGATAACTCCTGGGGCAATTGCATTATCCCCATTGACACTGGCAACTATTCATGCCAGCAGTGTTTGCTCCCTGAGTGCCCTTGTTACTACCCCCACTTAATTATTCCTACAATTTGGAAGTTGTCATGTGGCTTTGGATAATTTGAATTCTGAGGTCAGCTCGCCTTTGTCCTTTCTCTCTCCACGCTCTCCTGCCACTTGTCTCCTTGTAGAGAATACTGTGTCCCTGGCAGCTTAAAGGTAGTCTAGACTCAGAGGCTCTGTTGCAGTTTGATGCATTTTTTGGCCATACAGTAAGCTTCAAAATCATGAAGGTTATGGTCTGAGTGGCTCTCCACGATTCCATTCTCTGCAAAACCAGGTTTTCAAAGCTAAACATTACTCGACTTATAAAAGTTAATCATTGGACTGATAAAAGTTTAAAGAATTTTATATTTAAGAATTGAAAATAAAATTGAAATAGTTTAGGTTTAAGCCATTTGTTGTGGTTGTTTTTCTTAGATGGAAGTTAAATTTAGAAAATTGGGTATTCTTGGCCAAACTTATTAATGAAAAGTGACTTGCAATGACTAACAATGTGCCACATCCAATTACTGACATCTGCATCTCATGATCACCAGGAGTCAAGGACTATTTGATTAGCCTGGGCAAGCAAACAATTATACTATCCTGATGGTGTTTTTCCTGTGTACTCCCCTTTAAGTATTACGTCCAGCTCAAAAGTCACATTTGTTTACTTCTAACTTATTCTTCAATTCTCGTTAACATGTCTAATGAGCTGATCTTGTTTTTCTCTCTTTTGATAGGTCCATAATGTGCTCAAACTCAAGACAAGACTGAACATTTAATCTGCTGCGAATACTTTCCTTGAGACCTGCTTGACCTGCACCAGACTGTCAGGACAATGGCTTCCCACTATAGAAAATTGAACTGTTTATTGGTTTCTTGCTGCTTCTTTGTTTTTTTGCTTCCCTCTTCGACCTCAAGGCCACAGCAGCCTTCCATTGCATCCAAAGTGAATGAGCACTACAGAACTTTTCATGCTGAGAACCCAGAATGGACCTTTAACCACTTGGCAGTGGACTACAGAAACGGGAATGTGTACCTTGGTGTGGTGAACCGCATTTATAAGCTCTCCCAAGAGCTGGACGTGCTGGTGTCGCACCAAACCGGCCCGGAGGAGGACAACCGCAACTGCTATCCACCGCGAATCGTGCAGCCCTGCAGCGAGCCACTGTCGCTCACTAACAATGTCAACAAAATGCTACTAATTGACTACAGGGCGAACCGGCTGCTAGCTTGCGGGAGCCTCTACCAGGGGATTTGTAAGCTGCTTCGCCTGGATGACCTCTTCAAGCTTGGAGAGCCCTTTCACAAGAAAGAGCATTATCTTTCAGGAGTCAATGAGAGTGACTCAGTTTTTGGTGTAATAGTGTCTTATGGTGACTCCTCACCTGATAAGCTGTTTGTGGCCACGGCAGTGGACGGGAGGCCTGAGTATTTCCCGACCATCTCGAGTCGCAAACTGGCTCGCAATTCAGAGGAGGATGGCATGTTCGCTTACGTCTTCCATGATGAGTTTGTGGCCTCAATGATCAAGATCCCGTCAGACACCTTCACCGTGGTGCCTGACTTTGACATATATTACGTGTATGGCTTTGCGAGTGGCAACTTTGTCTACTTCCTAACACTGCAGCCGGAGATGGGCGGTGGTCCAGCCGCGGGTTCGTCCTCAGCCAACCGGGAACAGGTGTTCACTTCCAAACTTGTGCGACTCTGCAAGGACGACACGGCATTCAACTCATATGTGGAGGTTCCCCTTGGTTGTGTCAAGGGTGGCGTGGAGTATCGTCTCCTCCAGGCTGCCTACTTGTCTAAGGCAGGTGCCATCCTGGCTCGCTCGCTGGGTGTTGGACCGGATGATGATATCCTTTATGCTGTATTCTCCAAAGGCCAGAAGAGGCGGCCAAAGGAAACGTCTCAAGAGTCGGCCTTGTGCGTGTTTGCCCTGAAGGAGATCAATGAGAGAATTAAAGACAGACTGCAGTCCTGTTACAAGGGAGAGGGCACGCTGGATCTGGCCTGGCTCAAAGTGAAGGATATTCCCTGCAGCAGTGCGGTAAGCTAATACAATACCATTTACCAGCCTTATCTCGGGCAACATACTGTACACACAAGATATTTGTGGTTGCCTGTTGGCATTAATCACCACTGCTTACATATAACTGCAAAAGCAAGCATGTTGGATTAATTTTATATTGCTTGGCTGATGGTTACAATCCATAGACTTTTTTTTTTCTTTTGGCAATTATGGCCAAGATTATTAATGGCATCTTAGTTTCACAATATCACAAACATTTGATTTGATATTCTGGGCTTTGTTTGGCTTTCTTCCTAGGCATTATTGATGAGGCTATTATTATGCTGACTTTTCTCATTAGCGCCCCCTTCAACACAGAATTGTTCACGTTCAGGATTTGATTACAGGAAACTTGAGAGGTATTAATTTGTTAGACAGCTGGCAATATTTTCAATCATTCCAATATTTCAGATGTTTCACCGTGTCTTCCTGATATTTCTGTAGACTTAAGTGTATTTTGATGTGACTCACGTATAAATTGTATGGAATTTAATCTTTTGATTAGATTTCTCTTTCTGTCTCTCTCTTTCTCTCTAGAAAATAAGATTAAAGTCAGTGCCAGTCCTTAAAAAATAAAATAAAATAAAAAAAATCCAAGGTGCTTATTTGACGATGCAATTTTTCCATTAGCCCGTTTGATTGAAGCTAAACAAGCTGAAATGCAAAATTGCCCTCCTCTGGGAATCAATCTATTATTGTAATGGCGTTTCACTGAATGCCGGCCACGGCTAGAATTAATCCTTCCACTTTCTACCGATGTTATGGATCGCTCATTATCACGTAAACAGCCCCGGCCAGGCTTAACGCTTGACGTCTGACTGTTCGTCTCTCCCCTCGTTTGAGGTGGAAGGCAAATCGTAGTGCAGTTGTCAGAGGAGGGTTTAATTTAGCCAGACGTCAGGGCGATGACGGTGATGAGTTCTGCAATGATTCTGCTAGTGTAAAGATTGTTGTGGAAGGTGAACCATCAAACCTTATGTGCTTGTGTACACCACACACACACACTCACACACACAAACACATACATGAATGTGTTCACAGCACATATGCAGCCGGATAAATCAAAGACATGGTGCTAGAGTGCTGTCTGGGAAAAGTGTGGATGGAACGTGGGGCTGAGACCGATAGAGAGAGAGAGAGGTAGAGAAATGCACACCAGCACACACACATGGATCTAAACGCACAAATAGCGCATACACACCAGATAAATCAGCGACAGGGTGCTAGAGCGCTGTCTCGGGAAAGTGTGGGATGCGAGACCTGAAGGGAGGTGTGTGGAGAAATGGTGGCATTTCAGCACGCGCTGCAGTATGGCCACTGCAGCATAAATTAGAAAGCAGGCGTCACTGAGGGGTGGGAGATAAATGGCTTGCTCCTCCGCCTGCTGTAACTATGGCTACCAGCTTTCCCGCTCAAGGCCTGGCAGACGTGTTTGATTGGGGTGGGAAGAAGGCGACCCAAAACAAATTAGATCCGAGGGCCGTGCTGGAGCAACGGATCACATAATGATCTCATTTTTAGACGAATATCAGAAGCTCAAGGCACAAACACCGAGCAAAACACATGATTTAACATCGAATGCCAGCTTGTTACTCTGCCGTCGGCCCTAACTACTCTCTTTGTATCGCTATTATGTAACATCACCATCATTAAGCTTTCACAATGTGATGAGGCGAACGGGTAGAAATGCACATTTTGATTAACTAATGCAGCATTAATGCACCATTAATCTTATTAGCATAATAACTAGCTTTCCCCCACGAGCGATGCTCAGAAATAGCTTTTGCTCCATTTCTAAATAAACAGAGTGATGCCGCAGTGCTTTAGTCTGTCCTGCTCTCACATCTCTTCACCTTAGACTCAAACTTATAAACGAGTCAGGGGTCGTTCTTGAACAATTCGTTTCTTTTTTGAACGAGTCTTTAACGTGACTCAGAGGACGACTCGTCTCAGAGAGTGATTTGTTCATGTTCTACTGGGTCCGCACGCGCAAAGCAGGAAACAGAAATGAGTATCTCAGGATCTCAGGAGTCTTCTAGTCCGAGTCGTTCGTTCTTTTGTCACGTGACTCCTATAGACGCTTTCCAGCGCAGTACAAAGGAAACAGAATTGAACGGTTCTTCTCAATGACTCTTCTAGTCTGAGTCGTTTGTTCTTTTGTCACGTGACTCCCATAGACGCTATGCAGTGCAATAATAGTGTCTCTGGGAGTCACGTGACTAAGGAACAAACTACTCGGACCAGAAGATATGATGCATTGTAATATTTTCATTACTGGAACTATAACCAAAATGTGTGTATGTAGACGCGTTGGATGTCTGTTTATTGAAAATGGAACATTTAATTTTATTTCTGATCAAAAGAACGAAATGAACTAAATGACTCACAAAAATATTTGTTCATTTTGATGAACGAGATTCAAAGAACCGAGTCACTAAAATGATCCAAACTTCCCATCTCTAATATAAACTTCTAAAGAGTCTGATACTGATGCTATCGTTAGGCTTATCTCAGAAGATGCTGACCAGGCGAGCAAAACGTCACTGCATTCTGGGACATTAAAGTACTTGGGATTTTTCTTTAAGAAGATGTTTAACGTTAAATTAAAGAAAATAAATTGTTGTCCTATTAAACCCCACTGTAAGTGTGTTAACACCAAAGTGACGCCCTACTTTGACATCCTTGACATTCTAAGGACCTGTGTACCAAAAACTAACAAATAAAATGTCTTCAGTTAGTTTTTGTTGAGTTTGAATATTAAACCATGGGATAAATAACTAATTAAGAAAGTACAAGTTGAAGGTGTTAAAGATGCTGTCGGTTCGTACCTACAGTATGTTCATGCATTGAGCATTGGATTATTTATACAGTATATCGACTGTGTTTTCACTTCCTCACAGGATAGGAAGTAAATCAGGCTTGTGCGTCCTTTTAAACAGTCAAAAACAAAGCATTTGATTTAGTGTGGCTTTAGTTCCAATGTGCAATGTTTTAATGAACTCTGAGGAGCACGTTAGGGGAGGAGCTGTATGAATGTCTTTCTTCTGTAATATGATGCCATATTAGGAGGATTGTTTGCAAACATGCATAGATTTTTGACAGCAAAGGTGGGCGAAGTACAGTACCATGCCTCCATCCAGGAACCTCTGTAGACCAACTCGGGACCTTGGAGGCCAGTGGTGATTTCCATTGTATTTATTCCAGTTTTACAACTGTAGTTGGACCCGTAATCAATATTCACATGTGCATTCACACACTATTTGGAAACGCCAGTTAGCCTAATTTGCATGTCTTTGAACTGTATGAGAAAACCAAAGTATGAGTCATGTAATTATGTGCAAGTCACCAGGTGACAAAATTCCTGCAGCTAGGTAACGCAATGCCATGCAAAAGCCGTAGTTAAGTAAAAGTACAGATATTTGCTGTACTGTACTTTTGAGTGGAGTGAAAGTAAAAAAGTATCCTCTCGTAAATCTACTAAACTGAAAAAAAGTACTAAACCAGTAAAGTACAGATACATGACTCATGTACTCAAGTAAAGTAATGAAGTACATGTACTCAGTTACCTCGCACCTATCTGAATATAAAAAAAATGCCTAAAGAAGCTAATCTTTCCATAATAGGTTCTCCTTAAACCAAGTAATGGATTCTGCCCTGGAAATGTGTTGTGTTACAATATAAAAAGCAAGAAATAACACAAATAGGATAACAGCGAGTGATCCTGCGATCTGTGGATGTCAATGATACGATCACACGGATATGATTTTACAACATGCAGCTCCTGTTAGTCTCAGATGAGCCACCAGCCTAAATAATGCATGAAGGAATAAAGCGAGCGGACGGCACTCGGATGTTGGTGATGATTTACTTGTTTTCGATATATAAGCTCGTCATTCATGGTTCCAGATTCCAGTAGGAAGTACATCGAGGAGGAAACGAAGTATGACGGATGAAAGCGGAAAAGGGGAAAAATCAAACGGTCTGTTAGCTGCGTTTGCACCCCTACTTTCTGCAAGTCTAATTGGATCAGCACAGGGTCACGGCGAGAGCGAGCAGGACAGTCTGGATACATGTGAATGTTTCTCACACTGCCTGGATGGCTGGAAAGCTGCCTCAGGGTAGACAGTAGTATAGATAACATCTGATCATCGTTGCTATGGTGACATCTAATTCACCTAGTGGATACGGATCATAATTTAAGTGTAATGATGAGCATACTTTAAATAAGAAAACATAGTTGTAATGTTGATGTTTGTTTTAAGTGTGTTTTGTGTTTCCAACTAGAAGAGATTTTTTGTTTTTGTATGATAACATCATACACCATACACCACATCTTACAACTATTTTTCATATTTTCATATTTCACAGATATAACAGTAACTCTGCATCATTACACCATCCCATGGTTGATTATTTTCCCAGAAATGCGTGTCTACCAGGCGGCACGGTGGCGTCAAGGGTTCGATTCCCGCCTCACGCTCTGTATAGAACTTGAATGAATTAATAAATCCCAAAACTCAGTGTTAGATTCCTTCCATGACAACCAAGCCCTTGATCCAAAAAGTAAGCAAATCTTCAGATTTTTAGGAATATTAGTGTTTTATATAGACACTTTGTTTAGGTAGCTTACTGTGCTGTTGAGTAATCTGTTTCCATAGGAACATATCCTTTGTGCTTTGTGTACAGTTATCAGTATGGATATTACATAAATTCTGAGAAGAATCAGAATTTTAAAAAAGGACAAAAGGGGGTTGTAAGACTATGTAGAAGAAGGTGTTATTATGAATATTTATTACAATAAATTCTCATCAAAGACAAACTATCCGAGTTGTTCCTATAACTCGCTACCTTGATCGTTTATCACATCAGATCAGACGCAGAACCGTCCGTTAATGGATCCTTTCTAAAGGAAGCTTGCATTATTTTATTTTAATATATCCTATTTATAACAATGAGTTTATTTTTCTCTTTGAATCAATGTTTCATGCTGTGAGTTAATAGAACATCATTGGTAGTGATGAGCATTTTATTATTTGTGCGTGGATATTTCTTTATCTCCCTCTGCATCTTACTCTCTTTCTTTCTGTCCATCTCTTGAACCATCTGTCTCATTGTCTGTCCCTTGTTCTCTCATTCAGTTTTTTCTGTATCTCTGTCTCTCTTGCAATGTAAATATCCATTCCTGTCTTTCTCTCTGTCTCTGTATCTTTGTCTCTCTTTCCATCTGTCTTTCTCTCTCACTTCTGCTGATTCTGTCTCTCCTTCATATCCCTTTCTCTCTCTCTCTCCACCACTGCTTTTCCTTACTTTATCTGTCTGTTTCTCTTTGTCTTTTTCTTGCGCTCTTACTCTTTGTTCCTTGCAACCCCAATACAATGGAACCTTGGATTACGAGCATAATTCGTTCCGGAAGTGGGCTCGTATTCCAAAACACTCGTAAACCAAACCTTCCCATAAGAAATAATGAAAACTCAAATAATTCGATCCACAGCCCAAAAAAATAAACACAGAAAAATAATTAATACAATATATAAAGTAAAAATAAAACAAATTAACCTGCACCTTTAAAAAAGTTAAAATAAATCCCAACAGATAAGTGTTTCCATTTGTGCGCGCAGGCCCTGTGTATTTGTGTGTGTGTGTGTCTGTGTGTGTGTGTGTGTGTGGAATTAGCCCCTTCCCTCGCCTCGTCTTACACAGTAAAACTCCTCCTCCCTCCCTCCACCTTGCTTTTTAAGTTTCACAACAAACACACACAATAGAAACACTGTTTTAACGGGAAAAAAATAAATCTCTCTAATGACACTCGTGTGAGCGCAGAATCACTGCTGTAAAGTAAAACAAAACAAAAATGAACCAGCACCTTACCTTTGAAAAGAATCGAGACAGAGCAGAGTTTATGTGTAGAGCAGAGTGTGTGTGTCTGTGTGAAGCCGGGGAGGGGGGGTGTAAAGGCGAGAGTGTGTGTGTGTGTGTCGGTGTCAAAAAATTCGGCACTTGTAAACCAAGACATGCTCGTTTTTCAAGTCAAAATTTCTGTCTCTCTGTCTCACTGTGTGTCTTTCTCTCTGTTCACTTTGCTTTTTATCCCTCTCTCTCTTTTCCATTGCTTCATTGTATTGTCTCTCTCTCCCTTCACTTGTCTTTTCTCTCTATTTCACATGCTACCATTGCATCATCTTGTTGTATATCTGTCTGTCTCTTTGCCTTTTTTTCTGGCCTGTGTTCTGTCTCTCTCTCTCTCTCTCTCTCTCTCTCTCTTGCAATCTCAAGAAGTCTTTCTCTGTGTGTGTATCAAACTCTCTCTTTTTTCTGTCTTCATCTCTCCAACGTTTTTGCTTTCACTATTCATTCTTTCTCTCTCTCTCTCTCTCTCTCTCTCTCTCTCTCTCTCTCTCTCGTTCCACTGCTTTCTTCCTTCATCTCTTTAATCATGATGTGTTTTTCCACCAATTAAAGCTCAGTGTAACGACCCTGCTGCTCTTAAGGGCACCCATGCTGTACAGAAGGGTATGGTTACAGACAAACAAACACATAGATGAACGAACACACACACACACACACACACACACACACACACACACACACACACACACTAGAATGCAGATAGACAGTTTATGAGCGTACATAATCTAGCCCACTATTCCAGTTAATATTTTTCTTTCAGTCAGATTGCTGTCATGTCGTTACCTCTCCATCACACACTCCGTTCACACCTCCGCCACTGCACATGTCATTTCTGCTCAGCTAACAATTACACTGCATAAATGAACATTCTCCCTGGAACATATCTACTCGTTTATAATGGACCGAGTACTTAATTAGGATTTTAAATGGTTGTCAGTGAACTCATGGTACGTCTCGTTTCTTGTACAGTTTGTCACGACTGCAAAGTTTCCGACTGCGCAGAAGTGCCCGGGGTTTATGTTTATAATCAAAACCCTTTCAGGAAAATGGCCAGACGTGGTTTTAAAACAGTATCGTCGTGGAAGCCGTTCACACTTTCAGATGGTAATGCATGTTATTGTAATGGACACGGTGGGAGAAGTCGCGCTCACACTGCGCTAGAGATTGCCAAAAGCAGGGAGACCGGGCAAAGCCAGCGTCAGGAGATCTGAAAGCAGCTTTCAAGCACTTCTTAGTTGTTTCTAGGCTCACTGTAAGATTTCCAACCTCTACTTTATCACCGATTTGCATTTAAACCAATCGGCCAGTCCAAAAATACACATTCGGAAGTTTTTACTCATTTCCTTTATACTGCAGAGTAAATTTGCATGTAGTGACACTCACAAATCTCCATAAAACGCAGTGCTTACAGTACAAACAACGATTAAACAAAACAAAAGTGAAAAAGTACCACTACGGAATCGTTTTCACCAGAATTGACTCGAATTGTCAGAAAAACAGGAAAGTTGTATTTATTGCTACTTATTGGTGTTAGTGGTAATTTCTAATTATTACTAGATTATTGCTGATTACTAGTGTAGACTATTGCTAATTATTACTAGATTACTGCTAATTATTGCTAAATTACTGCTAATTATTGCTAAATTACTGCTAATTATTGCTAGATTACTGCCCATTATTACTAGTTTGCTGCTAATTATTATGAGATTACTGCTAATTATTCCTAGATTACTGCTAATTATTGCTTAATTACTGTCAATTATTGCTAGATTGCTGCCCATTATTGATAGATTACTGCTAATTGTTACTAGTTTCCTGCTAATTATTGTTAGATTGCTAGATTAGATTAGATTCAACTTTATTGTCATTGCACATAGTTACAAGGCAACGAAATGCAGTTAGCATCTAACCAGAAGTGCATGTTAGCAGTGCAATATAAACATATATACAGATCTATAAAACCTATATAGGATAAAAATAAGGTCTATGTATAAATTGGATTACAGAAAGAATATATATATATATATATATATATATAGTGTAAAGTGTACAGTGTACTGCTAATTATGATGTGATTACCGTTAATTATTACTAGTTTGCTGCTAATTGTTAGTGTTAGACTGCTGCTAATTATTGCCTGATTGTTTATTAGTGTTATATTATTAATATTTAGTGTTAGTTTATTAATAGGCTCATTAATAGTCTTAGATTATTGCTGACTATTGCTAGATTCCTGCTAATTAGTGCTAGATTATTGTTCATTATTAGGGTTATATTATTGGACATTCTCACAATTATCATATCAATTGTTGGTGTTAGATTGTAGCTAATTATTAGCTAACTATTATTGCTAACAGTCTCTTGACGTGTCCTAATATAAAGAAACAGCTAGTCTTATTTGTTGTAATTTACAGATTTGTTTCGTTTGCTTTCATTCAAGTAATTATGGTTAATATTGATTTTTACAAACTCCTCATTTAATTTGAATGTACTGTACGATAGAAATAAATAGATGAGTTAAAGTTGACAAAGTAAGAAGAAGGTGTTGACTGTAATCAAAGTAACTCCTGGGCGATGGTGCAGTTCAAACCGGATCTTCACAGGCACCGCATTTGCTCTCGTGAACCGTTCGCGAATAAATTTATCCGTAGCCGATTTGATAAATGAGGCCCATTGTTTGTGAAGCGGGAGACTCTAGAGTCCTGCGTATAGTCTCTACATGTTTATCAAGAAGCTTAATTTCCATAAATAGTTCATTAAGTGGGCCTGATTAAGACGGTTACGGATTTGGACGGATTCCCGAAGCGGTAGCAGATTCCTGGCTGCGATCGGACACGATGTGCTACCTTGCGCACCCCGGCGTGTGCTGTAAACGGGTTTGGCACGGAGGGCAGAATCTTCCTGGAGAGCCTTTAAAATCAGCCAACTCAAGTGCACAATGCAAGGCTCAACAGCTCTAGTGTGGACGGATCCATAGATCATACTGAGGGGGACATCTGACCTATTAAAAAACACACTTGCTGCCTGCGTTCTTTGTGTCAGCAGAAAAAGAACGAGGCGAAACACCAGGATAAAACTTGTGAGGGAGGAACCAGGCGAATGCAGCAGCACACCATTAGCTTCTCTCTCTCTCTCTTCTGTTCCCACTGCAGTGGTGAAAACACACAGTCACGGTCGTACTGAACCGCGCACATTCCTCCAGGTTTCTATAGCGTAGTAATATAGTAATATCCTGCATGGAATCGGCCTCACAACAATTTCATTATGCTTCATTAACATATATGAAAAAACACTATACCTCATGCCAATCATGTAGTCGTTATAGTTAATTAGCTTTGTTTCCATTCCGCCGCTTGCTTTTCTTCAAGCGAAGCGAAACAAAGTGACTTCCTCATACATTATACTTTGCTCAGCAAATGTAAATATCATTGTCCTGTTATTATTCATAGAATTACCGTTTTATTAATGTTTAATGATTTCATTCAACTTAATAGGACGAAATGATGGGTGGTTCCAGTCTGAATTGACTATAACTGATCAGAAGATACTGGATTCATCTCACAATTGCCTCGTTTCTTTCTCATCAAAATCAAGGTTGAAACTGATGTCTTACTTTCTCAAGCTGTTGAACATAAGGTCTCCATCTTCGGCGCAAACGGTCACAAAAGATAGACAGCAGCTGTAGAACTGGGGGGGAATATTGACCTCCTCGATGGTGGATCTCATTGAGCTCCGTGATTCTCCTTCTTCTTCTTGGAAGTTCTATCACTTCGTCTCATCAGAAGTTCCTCATCCTCAGTGGAAAAGTGTTGGCCTGTAGATAGTTCCTGGAAACCTCTGTTCTTTTAATGTTTTCTGTGTAATATTATCCTGCAGAGCCCGATTAGATATCTGTGTGTGAGATTCAATTATAAAAAAAATCAGTTGAATTCAATTCAATTCAATTTGATATATAATATCTTGCTTTAAACAATGATCGTCGAAAAGCAGCTTTACAGAATCAAAAGAAAATTAGGGAAATGTGTAGGAGATGTCCCTGGATAGCAGGGAAGACACACAAAAAATTTCATCAGATGTTTTATTTAGTGCTCGAAGCATCAGAGTAATGAAATGTGTTATTTTGTTCGGTAACTTGTACTAATTCTGAATCTGCACTGAGCAAATATCAGGGATTTCCCGTTATGCCTCTCTGTTTATGAGTTTCTTTTTACTTTTGTGTTCTGCAGGACCTTTATATTATTCAAGTTCAGACTTCGTTTCCCAGCATGCACTTCGTCTCCGACAGTCTCAAACATCTTCACCTGCGCCTTATTCTCTTGGATTAGTCCGTCTTTCTGTATTTACAGCACCGTTTTAATTTCGTCTTAGTCTTTCGTCTGTTGTTCTAACTGTTGTAGTATAGTTTGTCTTTCGTTTCTTGATCTGTTTAGCCCTGTTCTTTAGCCTGTTATTTAGCATTAGCCTGAGGTTCAGTTCGTTGCCTAGTCATAAAAGAAACAACCGTCTGCATTTGCATCCCGCCTCAACTCCCTTTGAGACAGTAAATCCATGTCCATGACTTTCGCCAGGTCCATGTCTCAGAGAGAGTACGATTGTGTAGTGAGAATTAATTTCTGCCCCCAACGACCCGCTGTTGTTGTTGGTATTGTTGTTGTTGACGTGTCCCTCTGGATTTATCGAGCTCATTACTTATGTGGCTGTATGTAATTAAGCAAGCAAAGGTCGTAATTCATCTAGAAAACCATTGCCTGCTTGCCATCAGTCAGTCAACAGTCACTTTACATGTCTCGGTGAAAAGCTAATGTGCTCCTCTGGGTATCGTGAATTCTCCCTGTTGGTTTACATTTTCAGACATCTTCATTTCCCTTGTTCTCTGGAAACATCAAAGCGTAATTAGCTCTAATTTGATTGTATGCGTTCGCGCCACATATGCACCAGTGTCTTGGGGTGCCATTACCTCTGACGAGCAGGTTCAATAATCATAAACGTGCAGTCTGACGGCTCGGACGATTATGACTCTGCTCTGTGGGAAGGGGAAAACAAGCATGCGAGCACACAATTATGGAAAATATGTGTCATTTACAAGCATAAAAACAAGCAAAGACACACTGAGAACAAGTGCTAAGATTTTCTGTGAGTAAAATAAAATACAGTACGGTGCAAATGATGCAGATTCAATTAAAGAAATGAGAACAAATGTTTTACTGTGACATGAGCCTGAGCAGCGACTTCATTTCCCCTCTCGTCTGTTCCAACCACTCAGCATTCAGCATCAGCAGTATCACTAATCATCTCCTGATCATCGCTCATCATCTGCACCTGTTTCTCACTCAGTCAGACCTTAAGCTTTTTTTTTGTGCTTTTTTATGTTTGAACAAAAAACATTCCCGTGAAACTGCTCGGGTACAGGGTCTGGACTGACAGCGAGACCCAAAAATGTCCTTCAGGGAGCCTTGAATGCAAAATATAACGAAATTACTTTTGCACAGGACGAGTATACAGTATGCCTTGCCTAAGTATTCCCCCGGTGGACGTTTACACAGATTTATATTTAAGCAATGTAGAATTGAAATACAGTGGAACCTTGGATTACGAGCATAATTCGTTTAGGAAGTGGGCTCGTGTTCCAAAACACTCGTAAACCAAATCATCATTTCCCATAAGAAATAATGAAAACTCAAATTATTCGTTCCACAGCCACAAAAAATAAATACATAAAAATAATTCATACAATCTATAAAATAAAACAAATGAATCTGCACTTTACCTTTAAAAAAAAGTACAAATAAATCCCGACAGATAAGTGTTTCCGTGTGTGTGTGTGTGTGTGTGTGTGTGTGTGTGTGTGTGTGTGTGGAATTAGCCCCTTTCCTTGCCTCGTTTTACACAGTAACACTCCCCCCCCCTCTCCCCACCTTGGTTTTTAAGTTTCACAACAATCACACAACGCACACACACAACGGAAACACCGTTTTAACAGGAAAAAAAGAAATCTCTCTGAGACTGGCATGAGCATACTAAGGGAATCATTGCTGTAAAGTAAAAACAAACAAACAAATGAACCAGCACCTGACCTTTGAAAAGAATCGCGACAGAACAGAGTTTCTGTGTGTTTCTGAAGCTGGGGAGGGGGTGAAAAGGCAAGAGAGCGTCTGTGCGTGTGTCAGGGTGTTTGTGTGTGTGTGTGTGTGTGTGTGTGTGTGTGTGTGTGTGTCGGTGTCAAATTACGCTAACGCACACACATAAGAGACGCTGAAAGAGAAAGGGAGAAGTTGATTATGCAAGTAAGAGACGAGCACTAAGACCTAGCAGGGGAGACGATTACACAAAATTCCACAGCGCAAGAGTGACGCTCGGTGTCAAAATACTGTCAGATCTACTAAGAACTACAACTCCCAACACCAATGCCACGGTTCACCTGAATACTAAACACCTGAAGCTAATTACAGAACTAATAAAAGAGACTCACACACGTCCGGTGGTTGCGAAGTATACGCCCCCTGTGATTAGCTCCAGAGTCGTTACCAAGCCTTTTGTGAATACCTGCCTTTTGATATTGACCCCGTTTGTGTTTTCGTTTCCGAGTTTAGCCTGATCCCGTTTATGCCCGACGCACATCGCCTGACCCTTGCCTGTTTAAACGACTATCGACTTTGGATTCTTTTAACTGGTTTGTTTGATTTGTTCAGAAACAATAAATATCTTAACTGCACCTACGAGTCGCATGCGTGATACATGATACTCGGCGCTCGTAAACTAATATGTGCTCGGTCTCCGATTAAAAATGTATTAAAAATCTTTGCTCGGTTTGCGGAACACTCGTAAACCACGTTACTCGCAATCCGAGGTTCCACTGTAGACTTAATCAGGATTATAATGTAGGACAAAATAAATATACTTAACAATTTATTGGCCAAAAAAAATTTTAATGAATAAAAGTTGTGATTGTATAATAGGGACTGGAATCATCCTTATGTTTCCTTACAGTATGTCCAGGATTTGAACCTGCTTCTCTACCATTTTTATTTTTTCTCACCTGACATACGTAGGACATCCTGTCACCTTCTCTCATATCATGACGAGACCCAAATGACTGGTGATGTTAGAGTAAGCTTTAACTCGTGGTCCACCTATGGTAGTCGTATACACATCCTAAAACGTTCAGGAGCTCCATTGAACTCCTTCACCTATACATTTATCTGTCCACTAGACCTTCTGTAGGATATCTCCCTGACACTATTACCTGGAAAAGGCCACCATCATATCTAGGAATGCTAATTTGGACTTGACACAACATGTGCTCCGACGAGATAGACGTCGTCTCAGAGAAGAGCTTCTCTCTTTTTCTTCTTTCTTTTTTTTTTTTTTTTTGCTCCTCGAGGAGCTCACAAGAAAATGTCATGAGGCAGGCCGCGGCTCGTGACTCATCCTTCGGTCCTCTTCATTCTCTCGAGCGTGCGCTGGGCCTCGGAGGTCTCGCCTTAGGGGCGACGCTGGAGATGGTGCTTTTGGTTTACGGCAGATGAGCAGGAGATGACAGAAAGGGAAGAAGAGGAGAAGATGGAAATGGACTGGAAGGGATTCTACAGCACTTTTGGTTGATCTTATGGTAGGATCAACAAAAAGAGTAACAAGTCGGGGTGGGTGATGTGGGAAAAAGATCAAAGCGTGATTCTAAAAGGGGGCACGGTCTGCATTACAGTAAACAGGTTTGTTTAAACAATAAACAGTTTTCTGGTAATACAATTTATATATATATATATATATATATATATATATATATATAAGCAAACAAATATCTCTGAATCTAATAATAATAAAAAAAAATAAGAAAAGAATTACATTTTGAGAAAAATTGCATAAAAAATGTAAATAAATAAAAAAAATTGGATAAAATGAGCAAATCTTCAAATTTACAGATACAAAAATGTCATGGATTGGCACGCCATCCAAGGGTGTACCTCGCCTAATGCCCTAAGTCTAAAAAATGAAAAAAGCTACAATAAAATATCATTTAAATAGAAATATATAAAACATATAAATTACACAGAATTACAGAATGCGCAAAGTGTAATTATACTGTTACAAGAAGTATTATAAGTATATCAGGGTATATCATTTGATGACTGTAAAACCTTTGTTTTAATAAAAAAAATGACTATTATTTATTTATTTATTTATTTATTTAGTAACATTTTAACACAAAAAAATTGACAAAATATTCTGTAAAAATTTTTAAAAAAATTAAATCATCTGCTTCCTGGCAGTTTATAAGAATGATAAAAATAAATAAATAAATAAATAAATAAATAAATAAATAAAATAATAAGAAAAAGGACAATCTCAAGGTATCGCGCCAAATGCCATATCTTCTCAGTCCGTATTGATATTAAATCTCCATAATCAAATGCCAGGACATTTTCCGGAGGAAAGCGGATTCCCGGGAATCCGGCGCAGTGGGAGCGTCGTGTAGCGTCGTGCTCGGTTTGTCTCCTGCTCAAACAGCAGATGCCGTCGTCGGTATGGAGATCGTGTCTCGATCCTGCTCTCTATCAATCAGACGGGCCTGATGGAGGCCAGTACGGATCAGCGAGCAGAACAGACTGCAGACGCAGAGTGAAACAAATAAAAAGACGCGATCCTTTCATCCCTTCATCCCATCATCCTCCGTCTGGACTTCTCTGAGCTTCTGGGCTTTTATTTATTTATGCCTTCTGAGAAGCAATCATCAGCGCATTCAGCTCTTCTTGAGGCTCACGAGGGCTTGTGTTGCGTGGTAATTGAGTGTTGATATAATTACGTAGAACGCGGAGAAGAGACTTGTGGGAAGCGATGTCTTTGTTGCTAACAACAGTCTCCGCGTGAGATATTACTTGAGCATGGAAAAAAAAAAATAAGGCAGTGAATTTGAAAGGGTAATTATACGATTGTTGGGAATGGATTTCTAAAAGAGGCTGTTTCAGACGTCTTAGTGATGTACGGTATGTCCTTGGATCTGTCCCAGGTTGCTTGCACGGCGTAGTCTTAGAAATGTTTTACACTCTGTGTTCTGCTTTTTAAAAGCTTGCTTACGAAAGTTTTACGTATTTTTGAAGGAATGACCTGGACGAGGTGCAAGCAACACTAATGACGGAAAGACAGCATGGTTAAGGACATACTCAGGCATTTACAATCTAATCTTTATCCAGCGTGTCCGTAGTGTACGGATGACTGTCTTTATCATTTCATACGGCAGGAGTCTCCAGGATCAGTCAGTTAATCAGACTTTCAGGTCTGCACTTTTTTTTTTTTTTTTTGCGGTTTCTCGTTAACATGAGGACCTGCAGCTATAATGACTCATCTATAGTGATAACAGGAACGCTCACTCTCACTCACTCATTCATTTTCTATAGCACTTATCTTGTGCAGGGTCGTGGGAGGGCTGGAGCCTGTCCCAGGGGACACAATCCATCACAGTCTGCACACGCGCTCACACACTACTCACTCACACTCGCTCACTCGTCTGTACTGCTTTATCCCGTATACAAGGTCACGGGGGGCCTGGAGCCTATTCCAGGAGACTTAGGACATTAGACAGGGTGCTAAACCATCACAGGGCACACACACACACACACATACATGCTTATGCAAACACTGTGGGCAGTTTCCATCATCCAACCAGGCGAGTGGTGACTATTGTATTTATTCCCATTTTTATGACTGTTGCAGGACAACATCTGGTTCACTAACCTGCATGTCTTTGGACTGTGGGAGGGTCCGGAGTACCCGGTTGAACCCACCAAGCACGTGGAGAGCATGCAAACCCAATGCACACAGACCCTGATTTGGGAATCAAACCCAAACCCTGGAGGTGCAAGGCGACGGTGCTTACCGCTACGCCATCCTGCGACCAAGTGGTTTTCAACGTTTAATAAATTTGCATGCTATTCCGTAGACACTCTACGCTACCACAGACCACCATAGGTGGAGCTATGTGAATATGGGTGGGATTTATTCGAGTATCGGACCCACTTTACCATTAGCGATCTAATCTTGGAACGAAAAAAATAAAGCCTATTTCCTAATAAAGCTTTAAATAACTGACAATAGATAAGAATAGTTCTTTAACAGAAGTGAGAAGGCATACAGGATAATGCAGAGGTTTACCAAGGCATTAAATTCTTGGAAAAGAAATTGTCTTGATTACCGGGAAAAACAAGGTATCAATGCGATATTGTACTTTGTGTTAATCTATAGCACTATAACAGCTTCCTGTGCACACCACAATGATGTATGATCTACACCACAGCAACCTGTGTAGGTTTGTCACTTTGTCCGCTCTAAGAGCGCCGCTAAATAAAGAGCATTGCATCTGATTTCCGACATGGCCCGCTGTACCAGTCCAACGAGGCGCCGGGGACCGAGCAAGAAAGAGACTCCTTTGTCCAGCAGCAGGAAGCCGGGTCGAAGTGACCTAATTCTGCTCTGTCTTTCTCCTTTTTTTTTTTTTTGTCTCTTTCTATGTATCTGGAAGCAGTTCAGATGATTTTTTTTTTTTTTTTTTTTAAAGCTGCCGCACTATGATCTGCAGGCTTTTAGGCTCGCTCATTGCTCTGGCCTCCTCCATTTTTATCCGCCTCTGTATTTTTACACCTTTAGACGCGCAGAATGGAATTGGCTACAATGCAGGAGTCTGAACCGGGGGGGGGGGCGTAAATGGTGGGAGGAAGACGGGGCGAGGGATCGAGAAAATGATAAAATAAGCACGGTGCTGGATTTGGAGGGCCACCCTCAGAGTGACACGCGGCGCGGTGGGATATTACGTGAATGTCATTTCGGCGGGGACGTGGGCCGACAGCGCGCGCGCACTGATGCGGGGTTGTGTTTTCTCGTGGCAAGGTAATGAAAGTGCGCGTGTGACCCGAAAGGTTGACAGAAAGGAAGTCTATTTGATTAAATCGCTACACATACGGCGTGATCGACACGGCATCTGTCGTGGCGGAAAATATTGCAGTGGCGCCAGAATCCACACCCATGCTGAGGCATATGCACCCTGTTACAAGACCGGGCCTGCTGCTAGCACAGCCACAGTGCCAAAAGACATTAGTCTCTGTCAGACTGTTCGAAATAATGGCTTCCATGTTCTCTAGTCACTCTTACACTCTACATTCCCTTACTCAGACCAAGCACAATATACAGCCCCTTTTTTCTTCCTTTTTTTCCTCATTTTCCACTCAGATAGGATGGTTGACCCTTGACCCCACAGGTGATGAGAGTTCTACTTAAATGTCAAGAGCAGGGAAGGGTTGAAAGATTTATTCAGGCTGGGAAAGATGGCGAAAGTTTCAGATGGCCTTCGTTAAAGGTCCCATATTTTACTACATCTTTTAATTTGTGAAGTGTGTGTGTGTGTGTGTGTGTGTGTGTGTGTGTGTGTGTGTGAAAATGCTCCAGCTGAAATACCATTCACATAAAGCATTTTTAATACCTGTTATCACTCCTCCTCCAAATGCGCCGTTTCAGTGTCTACTGTATGTAAATGAGCTACTGCTGAGGCATGCCCCTCCACAACAAAGAGGAGGGGCTTTTCCTATATGAGGTCACAGTAGGGGGAAAATCCAGCTGGCTTGTCTGAACCACGGCCAATACGAAAAATGGAAGGAAAAAAAAAAAAAAACCACTCACGTCATTTGTACTGTATGTACACACACACACACACACACACACACACACACACACACTGGCGATCCATCTGAAATTCTCAACTGCGTAATAACTGGCACCCTTTAAATAAAAAACAGATTATTTTCCCTCCCCCCCCCCTACATGACTCCAATCCATTTGCTTTGTGAGTTCGGTACGTTTGGTAAAGTGTAAATGCGGTTTTCTCGGCCTGACATCCCGAGTGCTGATCTGTAGTCCTCTTGAAAACGGCGACGCGGTGTTCACATCATCCGAACCGAGAGATTCCATTTTTCTCATTTCCTCCCAGATAGGCTGGTTGACCCGCAGCCTCCGAGGTGATGAGATTTTCTTTATTCGCAGCCATCAGCAACAGCAAGAGCAAGGAGCCTCGAATTTGTATTTAGTTCCGACTTAATTCGCGCGCACGTGTTATTTTTCTCCTGATGTAAGCAAGATGCTGGCATGCACTTTCAGAAAGAGGGTGAGGCTTTTATTAAATCGTCCCGGTTCTAGTGATTCATCGTGTATAGCGGGTCCCGGCCAAACCAGCACACGCTGGGTGTTTTATCTAGCCCGAGCAAGGTGAGATAGCGAGATCTGGGTGCTTTAAATGAGCTCCATTAGTCTGGCCTGCCAGTGCTGCGGATGTGCGGGGGTTTGGCTGACAGCAGAACATTTCTAAAGGTCAGACATCTGCAGAGAAAGGACACACATACATAGACTCGCACTGATACGCATCGTCGAATATTTCTTATTCATTTCTCCATTTATCTCACCCCCCCCCCTCTCTCTCTCTCTCTCTCTCTCTCTCTCTTTTCACTCTGCGAATCTGAATTGACTCTTCTATCGATCACTCATAAACAGGCGTTTCAGCCAGCCGTGTTCAACCACTCCATTTGCTTAATGAAGAGCCTCATGTTTGACAAATAGAGTCTCGCCCCGTTACGTGTCCGGACCGGCCTCCTCGCACTCACAGGTCACTTCTGAATCAATCACGTCTCTATGAGGCCGGTCCGACACGGCCCAGCTGTGCGACTAAACACATCTGGCTTGACCTGGACGGCTTCCACGGTCCTGGAGCTCCTTGCTCCTCACACGTTTGTAAATCTGCTTTGTCACGATTACGGTAACCACAACATGAGGCGTAATTGAGTTTTTAGTGTGTGCCTGGGAGCTTTTGGCTGAGACACAAAGAGCTGTTTGTTTATTTATTTATTTATTTATTTCTTGCGATTTATGACAGGCCCTACTTGCACCCTGTCACAACCTGGCATCACAGAGACACTGTGTTTGGCACGTCGTCTCCTCTAAATATTAGCATGTGGTGGTGAAGTGAAATCTAACACTAATTAGGTGTCGGCCTTTTGTGTGTGAATACTACAGTAGGGCTCTCCAGTAGGAAGTAGGAAACGTGATCAATATTGTGGTGGATTATAATAGAGATCTAATGAGATATAACTTCATCGGATCATTTTATTTTCACCTCTTCTCTTCAAGTCTACTTCCTGGTTGCCACGGTTACACTGAGAACCCCATCCTATTGCGTATCAGTAGCGACAGAACATTATATTATTCTCCAGTTTGTTCACAAATCAGATCATTTCCCAAATCCAGATTAGACACACTAACAGTATGAAGTTATAACGGGGGGTGAGGTTGGGATCAGGGGAGGAGCTACTGTTACTGTACAGTTCGTACAGTAACGCCAAACAATTGCTTCCCATTGGTTCCTTTTGCTCTCATCTCTCATTGTGTCATCTCACCTAAATAATCGCAGCTTACCGTGACGGCATCGAAAACTACCTATAGTGCCTTGCAAAAGTATTTACACCCCCCTGAACTTCTCCACATGCTGTCACGCAACAGCCACAAGCGTAAATGTATTTTATTGTATTCTTTCTTTAATAGACCAACGCAAAATGGCACATAAATGGGAAGTGGAAAGAGAAATGATTTGACATATAAATGTCTAAAAAGTGCGGCGTGCATCTGTGTTCAGCCCAATACTGTACCTTGTATAACCGTCTTTCGCCGCAGTCACGGCTGCAAGTCTTTTGGCGTAATGTGGAAAAGTTCATGGGGTACGAATAGTTTAGCAAGGCATTGTGAAAACTCAAAAACAATGTAGTGCTTTGAAACTCTTCGGACACAATATCTTGGGATTAGTGGACTGTTGCACATTAGACTGATAAAGTAACGTACAGTCCATCAGCAATTCTGCTTATTGAAAAGTTTGAGGTCATCAGTTTTCACTGCTGTTTTCTACAACCTTGCCATGAACTCAACAATTCACCTACTGTAGTTCTGTTGGCAGATTTTCAGTGTTTTCGTTCTAGACATTTCCAGTCTTTTTTTTTAGGAAAACCCACTTCGGGCTTTGGGGAACGGTTCGGCCTCGTCACTGTTCGTTTCACATAAATCCAAACAATCGATATTCCTCGCTTTGCAGCTTTTCTTCTCTGACTTGTGCTTGGAAATGACTCCTTTACCCGTGTATGATTTCAAGATGATAGCCAGCTCTTCCACAAAGCCTGATCTCTGACTGTAAAAAAAATAAATAAATAAACACGACGAGGGCTGTTCAAGTCAAACCGGGACTTGGGATGAAATTTCTGGTGAATGCAGGCGTGAAAGCGATTGAACTGCACACAGCTGTGTGTACAGTTCAACAACACCACTTACACGTTACAGGAACTCGGCTGGCAGTCATTGCCACATCAGTCCTGACTGGGTTCCTGGGAGGCCAGCGTTTCAGCTGCGAAGCAGGCATCATGGCTCCGGTGTACTGAGAAAACTTTCTATCTTGATCGCTAATCAAAAGTCCCGGGTTGATTCGTACACCTCTCGGCACACAAAACTGAATTTTGAAAAAAGACAGTTCGCGTATTGTGTGACTACTCAAGTCAACTCTCAACTCTTCTTTATTTGTATCGCACTTTAACAACAAGAGTGCTTCACAAAAAGGTCATTCCACAGTTTGGGTGCCGCCAACAGAGAACGCCCGAAAACGCTTGCACTTGAAAAAGTTCATCTGATGATCTGATCAGTTCTTGAATGTTGGATTCTAAACACACGTACACGTTCAGTTACATTTGCAAAAAAAAGAAGAAAAAAAAAGAAAAAAGTTGTGCGTGTTCTTTAACATGTCATTGGTTGACTAGTCATCAATCATGACTAGTATTCCTGTCACGTTTCTTTATCCCCCATGTGTAAACCCCGGTGGTGCGGTTTCGAAATCAATCTGCACGGCGCAGCAATATGAAATCATTACTGCTTCATCAGAAGCTGTAAATCATTCCATTCTGGGTGACAAATCTGACTTCACCACCCATTCGTTATCTGTCACCTGGCATCGTGTCATATGCACGTTCTGCGCATGGATATTTATCAAAAAAATGTCTTTTTTTTTTTTTTCTTTTTTTTTTTAAGATGGAAAGCAAATGCAGTGATGAATGTACAGTATATACTGTAGTGTAGTGTTCGAGCTCATTCCTCTCGTGGTGTCATCTTAAATATCAACTCAGTACTTCACTACTGTATACTCTAATGCATCACATTATTTTAACCTGATGATGTAAATGATTGAAATGAGAGTGTGTTTTAGAAAAAAAGTTTCCAAACTAACATGTCTGTTGTTTTTTTGTTTGTTTGTTTGCTTGTTTGTCGTTGTTGCTTCGTGCAGCTCCTGACCATCGATGATAATTTCTGCGGATTGGATATGAACGCACCGCTCGGGGTGTCTGAGATGGTCCGTGGGATTCCGCTGTTCTCCGAGTCCAATGACAAAATGACCTCGGTGATTGCCTACGTCTACAAGAGCCACTCGCTGGCCTACGTGGGCACCAAGAGCGGCCGGCTGAAAAAGGTAGGAGCTCGTATCTTGGATTATTTCTCGCGATGGGGAATCGATCGCCCGTCTCGTTCGAAGCGAGAACTGCTTTTGATCATTCGTTGCTTTGATCCCACGTCGCTGTCTCGTTCTTGGTGGGATGTGATTTGGATTTGGGATTTGTCTGGAGTTCTGAGCCAGAGAGATGCTGTTTGTTTCCTGTGAACACTACTATCGGTTTTCCGCTATCGAGATACAGTACAGTGTGTCAGTCATCATACTGTACATGCTGTTGAGTAGTTTGTCATACGTCCTTGTTTTTAATCCCAGAGAAGCAAGGTCAAGGATTTCAGATTTAATTGTAAATAATCACAAATAATAAATCTATCCAGTATCACGGTTGAGGAAATGACCATTTTGATTCATATACACATTCACGTCTCATGCAAACGTAAATAATTCTTTTGATTGTGCAAAGCTGTAACAAATATACAAATATAGAAAACTGAATTGAATCGAATTGGATTACGTGATGGAGTAGCTAGAGCACGCCGCTCAGAGCTCCGAACATCCTGCTCTGACCGTTTGATGCGAATCAACAGGTTAATGTCATTTAAGACGTATTTGAGAAGCTGCTACAGATAACTAGTAGCCTTATTCTCGCTACATCTTGAAAGTGTGAAGAAAGATGTCAGCCGCAGAGAGAGAGAGAGAGAGAGACTGAAAGCACTGGGGTGCTCTGTTCATGCTGAGCTAGTCAAGGGTAATTGCATGATGCGGTGTGATGGCTTTGGGCCTGCTGCCCTCTCCTCTGCATGGCCGAGACGAATCTCGTGGCCTGCTATACACGGCGTGCAGGGGAAAACAGCATTAAAAGCAGCAAAGATAGGGAATAGAGAACGAGCGAGAGCGAGCGAGCGAGAGACGGAGGGAGGGAGGGAGGGAGCGACTGGGATATGAGCTCTATCGCCTTTTCTTAAGAGCTTGTACTCCAGGGATTTGGTTGTGCAGACAGACAAAACTGCCTGGTAGAAATCTAGTTTAATGTCGCTGTTATTCTTCGGAGTTTCTTTCTTTCTTTCTTTCTTTATATATTGGATGTTGGATGGACACGGTTTAAAAAAAAAACAAAAGAACAAAGCAGACACCTGTGCTTAAAATATGTCTTTAGATATAAAACTATAAATCAGATGTGATGTTGTTCAAGTTCATTAGAAGTCAATGTACTGTATGAATGAACAAACCCTGGCCTTCACTTGTTAGTTGACTCTTGTGGGCGTGTAACAGACGTTCCTGTTGTTGCTCGAAGACGTAGCGTATCCGCTGAGAAATACTATGTGCCGTATGAAGGATAGTAGTGCGAAACGGCCCTTTCAGCCTTTCGCTCTCTCCGGCACATCGTTCTCCTCAGGTACACGACGAAGCGCTTTTCGCGGCAAATCGCTATATATCCTTTTGAAAAACATGTCATGGCAAGGCAGTGAAACAGTGTCTGAGTCCAAAAAATAAAAAAAATAAATCAACTATACGGCTTCTTTCCGTCATCAGCGGGGCACCTGCCGTGAACGGGCGAAAGGTTTTCCATGGACTTTTGGAGAACGCTGAAGAAACTGAATGTTCACAGCCTGTTGACTGCCATTCATACGATGAAGCACCATGGTAGAGATGTTAATGATGAGCTGTAAACTTAATTTCCGTCCTGATATAATCTTTTATTTTCCTTCTCCCAGCGTCACGCCAGTATTTCTCATCACAGAAACCCAATTAAAGCCTGGTATTTACTCAACTTGTTCTTAAAAATGCAACTGATTATTATTGATACTGAATTGCTTGCATAGTTACATTCCCGCAAACGCAACCTCAATTTTATTTATGAACTTTGACAACCCTGTAGTAGGCGGATGTATAGGCTTTTCATAAGAATCTAAATAATCTGACTAAACAATTGCGATGAAATATTTTGCCATTTGTGCTTTTTAGCACCCTTATTAGTCAAAGAAATCATGCACCATGCTAAGTGTACAGTAGTTCTTTATCCCCCCCCCCCCTTTGCAGTAAAAAGTCTTATAGAAGCCGTAACCCGTGTGTAAGTTGTTCATCTGGGTGATGGCATACCGTACGTTGTCATATAACTTGATAGTTAGAATTTACTGTATATTGGCCGAGTTACAAAGAACCTGCGAGTTTATACTGTATGTGAAAGATGAGATGTTTAAGATGATGCACCACAGTTGGAAATAAATGTTTAGAGCCATCCTCCGCATTTGTGCATACATTAAGAAGTAAGTGTCACATGAACGACTGCCGCACGAATGAAAAATGAAAGATCTGTCCCTCTAGGTAGCACTGTATCGTTTTAAAAGGCTAAAATCGTTCGCACTGAACTGCATTTTTTGCAGCTCAGAGAAGCTCGGTGCGGTGCGTAATGACCCATTTTATGTGGAATGAAATCTTTCTGACTTTTCCACTCTGGCATTGTCAGTGTAACACCTGGGAACTCAACCGTTCATACAACAAGCGGTTCCTGGGAGAACATTGTGCAGAGTCATTTTCTCGACAGGCTTTGGTGGAGGCACTTCCGAATGTCAAGAGCGAGCGCTTCAACAGCTACAGCGCGGGTCGGGGGCGGGTGAGTTCAGGGCCGCATCGGTTATAGCCATCAGTCTCAACCGATGAACGCGCTGTCTTACTCAGACTTGATCTAGATCGGTTGGTATAGAGTAATATAGTCAAATATTACACGATTATATGTTTTATGGGGGTGCCAAAACTTTTGAACCACAAGCCTTACTTGTAGCCCTGCATTTCGTTGTTTTAATTAAGTTCATTTGTTAATTCATCGTTAATTTAGTGGTGGTTGTGCTGATATCGTTAGTCCTTGCAAGCGACTAAATATGTTTACACACAAACATGTCAGTTCGCTCAGATACACAACTCACCCAGAAAGCTTTCAAGTGCAATTTCAGGGATTGCTAATGACCTCAGCGGAGCAAACAACGCATGATGTCATCGTCACCGCTGTAACAAAAACATGTTGATAAAAAAAAACAAAAAAAAAACGGGCACAGTCCGGTCATTAATTAGCGGGTTTATAAGCCGACTTAATGGATACTGATTTATGGACAAACAGCCTGAAGATCAGCAGATAGTCGCTAAGAATAAATATTAACGTTAGCATCACTGGCGGGTGTATATGAAACGGCTGGGTTTATAAATATTAGCACTGTCAGCCTTGTAAGCCTGTTTATGAAGCTATAAGAAGCTTTTAAAATTGTGAGTTCACTAAGTGTACACTATATAAGGTGATGTTATTTGCTAGCGGTTATGGCTAGACACACAACAGCACTACAACGCTGACTGATTTACGAACAAATAAAACAAAATGTTTTGTCTTATGAAACTAGCTACTAATTTAAAGTGCTAAGTGAAGGAAAAACAGCATCTTGCCTCCGGGAGTAGGAGAGGTGTACAACACTCTGTTGTAATTTAGAAAAGCAGGGACGTCCCCGATAATGCCTCTAAAATAACACTTTAATTAATGGGCGCATGATAAACATTCTGCATTTATGCTAGCAGCTTGCTAGGCGGGTTTGCTGAAGTTTAACCGGTGCGAATCCATCAGTGATTTTTACAGACTGCATGCTCCTGAGGCTCTCTTACGAATTTTCGCCTTAAGAGTTGAAATTTTGCATCGGCATAGGAAGCGCTTTCAGCATGAACGAACTGAAACAATAGCCAGCTTCCAAAGAAGCTGAACGTTTTTTCATTATCATTTTGATACACAGCACCACCTTCAGGATACAATGTTTGAACCGTTGGGTGCACTCGGTCCTCCAGAATGGTTCGGTAGTCCTTGGCAGTGACGCGCCCATCTAGTATTGGGCCTACAGTAGGGAATGTCATGATATCGCAGCCCAAACCATCACTGATCCACCCCCATGCTTCACACTGGGGATGCAACGGTCTGGGTTGGTTACTGTACGCTTCTTTAAGGCTTCTCCACACCGTAATGTGGGAAAGACAGTGAAGGTGGACTCATCAGAGAACAATACATGTTTCACATTGTTCACAATGTTGAAACCGACGTTTGGCATCGGCACGAGTGAGCAAAGGTTTGGCTACATCTAGGCATTTGGCAGACGCCCTTATCCAGAGCGACTTGCATTTTTTAACTTATTATACATCTGAGCAGTTGGGGTTAAGGCCTTGCTCAAGGGCCCAACAGGGACCACTTGGTGGAAGTGGTCCTTGAACCTGGGACCTTCCGAACCGTAGTCCAATGCCTTAACCACTGAGCTACCCCTATGGCTATAGCAGCCCGGCCGTGTACATCGACCCTGTGGAGCTCCAGACCAACAGTTGTGGTGGAAACAGGAGAGTTGAGGTGCACATTTAATTCTGCAGTGAGTTGTGCAGCTGTGGTTTTATGTTTTTTGGATACACTGCGGGTTCGCACCCGGACATCCCTTTCAGACGGCTTCCTCTCGCGTCCACAGTTACTCCTGTTGGATGTGGTTCGTCCTTCTTGGTGGTATGCTGACGTTACCCTGGATACCGCGGCTCTTGATGCATCACAAAGACTCGCTGTCTTCATACTTAATGTCCAAATTGTGATTCAATTCTAATTTACGTGATTCTGTTTAGGATTCCATTTGACTTTCATATACAGTATGCATGAAATATTATATTAAATGCTCATGTTTATATTCGCGAATAATAAAAGAAATGAAAATCATCATCACTTCTAAAGGATGTTATCTCTAATCCATTTCATATAGATTACACATTTCATTAGAATCTGATTGGAGAAGCCGAACTGGATCCAGCTGCATGGGCACGCTTTTATATTCGGTCAAAATGCACAGAGGAGCAGTAAACAGCTTCTGAACCCTCCTGAGACAGATATTTTTAGAACACACGCGTACTCGCCCGAAATGGCTGTGTTTGCTGAAATGTTCGCTCTGTGCCGTGTGTGCTCTTTCTAAACCCCCGGACCAGATGTGGATTTGGGACTTTCAGAGCATCTCTGTGCATCTCTCTCTCTCTCTCTCTCTCTCTCTCTCTCTCTATTCATATTATAGTCAGTCTCACTGAAGCCATTTTTCCAACTTAATAAACCTTGTCGTCTCTCTCTCGAGCTATAACCATGGTTTGATGGTTTCGTGCGTTATCGTGTTACAAGCTCGCTTGGCCCTATAACACGTCATTGCGTCGGTGGCATCGGTTCCTTTTCTGCAGCAAGAGAGAATCTTCATAAAAAAAATAAAAAATAAAAAATGGCTCGCTTGCTGCTTAATAAACCACCCATATGTCTTTGGCTACAGTCTCCATGAGAAATCAGTGAAATTAGACCTATTAATTGTGAAGCAGCTTGTAATCCGCAGTGCCTCCTAATTAGGGCTAGTGCTCAGGGAGCGCCGCTGAGCCAGATACAGATTGAACAACACCCACAGAGGTGATAATGCTTCAACCGGTGGCCAGGATCACTCAATACAATCAGCATCTGACCTTGAAGCAATGCTCAGAACACTGTGTGTGTGTGTGTGTGTGTGTGTGTGTGTGTGTGTGTGTGTGTGTGTGTGTGTGTGTGTGTGTGTGTGTGTATGTGTGCGTCTGTGGAGCATTTGTCCATCTAGACTTCTCTGTGCTTCTGGGCCATTAAGTGTAAGGTGAAGTGGGTGTCGCTGACCCCTTTTTAGAGTGCGAGAAACGGAGAAAAAGCTCAGTTCAAAAGTGCACAATCGGAATATGGCGAATTTCTTCAAACGCGCAGGAGATGACTTTTTTTTTCCCCTTCCCAGAGCGATAACGGAGATTGCCGGTTGTCAGAAGGTGGTGAGCACTTGGAAAGGGTCAATTTGCTGGTGAAAAGAGGATGTTTGTTGCCGAGGAAAAGGTCAGCGTCTTCTTTAGCGCTGCTCTTCTTCTACCTCCGGCTGATGTTTAGTGGAGAGCCTTAATACGAAATCAGAAATAGTGTTATTACAAAAATTATTCGCAATGAACAGAGGAGCTAACATGTACAGATGTGAATAAGACGAGCAGGATTTCGTTTTTTTTTTAAGGAAGCAGATCGTTGGGCATTTGTGCACAAGCTTGAGGTCAGGTTCAGGTCAAATCCGGGATTAGTCAATGAAGGCGTAAAACCCGATACGGGACACTTTAAGCACAGCATAAGAACGGTGTGAGTGCTTTAAAGATGGTGTACGTCCATGGATGATGATCCCGGCTGAGGTGGCTCAAAATCCAGTGCGGTAGTTCCTGTGATCACTTAGCGAGTGGAACGCCTGATCATTATAAATTCACAGATTGTGGAAGCGACTCATCTGTCTGTGTGAACTGTACACACAATCATTCACCAACACCACTTGCACGTTACAGGAGTTATTCCCACATTCCCCGTACAGTCCTGACCTCTCTCCAAGCCATTTCCACATGTTTGAGCCGTTAAAGGAGTTCCTGGGAGGCCAGCGTTTCAGATGCGAAGTACAGCGAGCAGCCCGATCATGGCTCTGGCGTACTGAGAAAATTATATTCTACATTGATGGTGTCTAAGCGCTAGTGAGACACTGGGATATGTGCATTAGTGTAGCAGAGGATTATGTAGAGAGATAAAGGGAGATCTTACACTCTGTTATTCTGGATCTTGAACACATACTTAGTAAATGCCTGGTCATCTATTAGTTTGCTTACATTTTGAAGAAAGAGTTAATAAGAAGTGGGATTCGATAACAAAACACATACATCTTTAATTAAAACCAATTATGAACTGGAGTGATGTAGCTGAGGACGACATGCTGACACTTGAGCCATTTTGTTTTTGTTCCCCATAATGTTTCCCTGTGTGTGTGTGTGTCTCACTACAAATGCAGATTATTGAAATGGTAAGAGTGCAGCCACTGGAGTGCTGAAACCTAATGATGAAGTATTTTGCAGCAGCAGAAAGAATGTGTGCGTGTGTATATATATATATGTGTGTGTGGGTGTGGATGCCTTATTGTAGGTGTTTGTGCTTAAATCTGTGTATACGTGTGTGTGTGTGTGTGTGTGTGTGTGTGTGTGTGTTTTGTTCTCACAGCAGTTGCTTTGCCAAAAATGTAAAAGGAAAAGAAAATTGAGTCATGTCCCGTTTTTATCCAAAGCCTGCGATCGACACCAACACGTAAGAGACACTTCACCGTGTTTGTCCCGAATGTGTCGTCTCCGGGAGACGTGGAAAAAACTTCCACTTCCCCCTTTCGCCTATGAATCCATGGCAGCGTTGCCATAGCAGCTGGGCTTCTCAGGCCTCGTGTGTTATGGTATATTATCGCGGATACAGAGCCATTTTCTCTTTTGTTCCAGCGCTGTTTATCTTTTGATCACGCTCTTTATACACACTTTTCGTTTCCCCTCAGTTGATTTTTTTTTATCATCCGTTGATGTCTGAAATGCATTTGACTTCTCCGTGATCAGTCAGTCAGTGGAGATATTCTGCATTGGATATCGGTGTGTGATCTATTCATCACGTATAGATGTCTGATTAGCCAAAGGTAAAAAAAAAAAAAAATGTTTTAAATGGGAAGCTGGAAAAAGCA
This sequence comes from Clarias fuscus, assembly GCA_030347435.1. Lineage (NCBI taxonomy): Eukaryota > Metazoa > Chordata > Actinopteri > Siluriformes > Clariidae > Clarias > Clarias fuscus. The sequence goes on along the minus strand of CM059224.1, from coordinate 23,455,570 downwards.
GAGTTTTTTTTTCTTTTTTTCTTAAACACTAGAAGGCGGTGGTGTAATGGTTGACACAGTCGCCTTGCACCACCAGGGTCTGGGTTTGATTCCCGCCTCGGGTCTGTGTGCGTGTCGTTTGCATGTTCTCCCTGTGCTTGCTGGGTTTCCTCCCTCAGTCCAAAGACATGCCGATTAGGCTAGATTTGGTGTTCCAACGGTTAGGTGTTCCACCTTGTGCCCTCAGCCTCTAGAAAAGGCTAACAATGCTAATAGTACTAGAAAAGGCTAACAGTGCTAATAGTACTAGAAAAGGCTAACAGTGCTAATAGTATTAGAAAAGGCTAACAGTGCTAATAGTACTAGAAAAGGCCAACAGTGCTAATAGTACTAGAAAAGGCCAACAGTGCTAATAGTACTAGAAAAGGCCAACAGTGCTAATAGTACTAGAAAAGGCTAACAGTGCTAATAGTACTAGAAAAGGCTAACAGTGCTAATAGTACTAGAAAAGGCTAACAGTGCTAATAGTATTAGAAAAGGCTAACAGTGCTAATAGTATTAGAAAAGGCTAACAGTGCTAATAGTACTAGAAAAGGCTAACAGTGCTAATAGTACTAGAAAAGGCTAACAGTGCTAATAATATTAGAAAAGGCTAACAGTGCTAATAGTACTAGCAAAGGCTAACAGTGCTAATGGTACTAGAAAAGGCTAACAGTGCTAATAATATTAGAAAAGGCTAACAGTGCTAATAGTACTAGAAAAGGCTAACAGTGCTAATAGTATTAGAAAAGGCTAACAGTGCTAATAGTACTAGAAAAGGCTAACAGTGCTAATAGTACTAGAAAAGGCTAACAGTGCTAATAATATTAGAAAAGGCTAACAGTGCTAATAGTACTAGCAAAGGCTAACAGTGCTAATAGTACTAGAAAAGGCTAACAGTGCTAATAATATTAGAAAAGGCTAACAGTGCTAATAGTACTAGAAAAGGCTAACAGTGCTAATAATATTAGAAAAGGCTATCCGTCCTAATAGTACTAGAAAAGGCTAACAGTAAATATAGATATAAACAGCTGCTTATGCTAGCTACTTAGCTACATGGACAATTCCTAGCTAGCCAGGATGAGTTCTCTTATGCTAATAACGCTAAGTCAAGTGTGCTCACATTTCTAATGAAAGTAACCATGTAACAAAAGAAACTTCATTCGAAAATGCTTCATGTGCCGAAGAAAATATTCAGTTCTTAAGGTAAAAAAATTGTGAGGCAGTGCGTTTGTGTGCACAGTAATTAATTTAGGTAGCTAGCATGTTAAGCTGTCCGCCTGATTGAAAGTATTTCTAGGTCATGAGTTACAAAAGAAACCTCTCATATTGCCATGTGAAATGTCCCACATGCTGGGGGAAAAAAAAAAAAAAAAAACTTAGCCGAAGCTCTAAATTCAGCTTTGCGATGCAGTGACATGTCTGTCCTGGCCTAATGAAGCAGCCAGCTTTTTATATCTATGCGTTATGGGACATATAGTGTTAGCCCTGTCAAGCACGCAACATGGCACGAGCTTGTGCATACAAATAAAAAAATAGAATTTCCTTGCTTATAGGAAGAAAAAAAAAAAGACAAAAAAAATCCCTGAGTTTGTGACAACTCCGACGCTGTGCTGGTAGAACATGGACGAAATGTTTCTTGTTAGGCAGAGGAAGCCTGCGAGCCGCAAATGAGATGCTAGCTTTGGGACTGACACGCTAGCTGTGGGAGATTCACACAGTGGTCAACAACCAGCTAAGCTGCCTGTCTATCAATCAGAAAGAACGAGCGAACCTCCTCCAGCTGCCTTATTAAAGAGAAAGAGAGAGAGAAGAGCACCGGGGAATGATCCTGGAAAAGAACGCAATGTCCTCACCTTGACATTCCTTGCATCTTTCCTTTCAGATGCGCCTTAATGATGGACAAAGATGTCTTATTTAGCGTTAAGTGGACAGCGCAAGAAGAAACGCCTGCCGCTGACACAGTCGCAACACCGCGATGTGCACAAACTGGGTTATAAATAGCAGCGCCCTTCACACAGTAGATTGTTTTGGGTTATCTATAGTCGCCCTTGTTTGGCCCGAGGGCTGTTCCGTAATTGAAAAAGATGCTCAGGGCGCTAGACGGGGTGACACCGCACATGACTCGGTGTTACATCAGTGGCCCCGTGTGCGTGGGGTTGTGCAGTGTCAGAATTGTAGCCGTGATGGATTTTTGGCACGCACAGTGACTTTTGCACGTCCAAGACTATGTGTAGCACTGCAATCAAAAAGAAAAAAAAGAAAAGAAACAAAAGAGCAGGCAACATTTCAGCCAATCAGGCACGAGTATTTGATGAATTCATACTGTTAGGTGTACACTTGCAACAATTAGCATTAACTCACCGTGCTAATGGATTCTCAGATCTAATTAGTCAAAACCAGTTGATACTGTATGTTTTCTTCAAGATGTGACTTCACGAATAGTGCAGCTTATTATTATTATTATTATTATTATTATTATTATTATTATATCCTATTCATGCGCTCAATCTAATACGTTATTGTTGTGAAAAAAATATTATGTGGTGAAGATTTCTGTAAAAAGTAGTTATTTACTTCTTTTAAGTAAATACTTTACTTACTTTTTTAATTGGTTCATGAATTGAATTGAATTAATATTTTTGGAAGGAGACGCCGGTGTCAGCACAGCAAGAGTCAAAGGTAAATTAGTGAAACGGAACATACATGTAGCATCAATAACAACAGGAAAACTCACGAGTTAATTATTTACCCGTGACCGCATACCCAGTTGTTGCTACTGCGTCCCACAGAAACACCCTCAATATATAATACATAAAGTGCAGCTTAAAAGTCTCAAGCTCGCTCATTAAAACGATTCCTCTGAAACTGCTCAGGTACAGGGTCCTTTAGAAAGACTGGTAAAACAAAATACGAGGTTCTTTGGGAGCAAAGAAAAAAGGGGAGGGGGGGGGCGTCAAGACTTTTGCACAGTCTTATAGTGTACAGTGTTTTTACATGAAAAATAGAAAAACCTACTGAAACAACTTCTAACTGAGTTATCCGTCGTTTCCGTCTAAATGACTAATTTCCAAGGAGGAGACAAAAAGCTCAGCTTCGTCGAAATGTAATTACTGTAAACATGTTTTTTTTTTTTTTTCCTTCTTCTTTTTAGCGCAGGATCCATTCTGAAAGGGTTGTTTATTTCCCCCTCACATTCGAGGCACATGTTTATCAGCCAAAACTCCCAGGATTCATCAGTCGCTCACATACGGTACGCCGACTCTCACCGGAGCGGCTGAGCAATATGCTTTATGAGTAATAAGCCGGGAGTTTAAGGGGTTAATCCCAGACATGACGCGTCATCTTTTTGGCTGCGCTTCCGTCTGAGTAATTCTCCCCTGCTTTCATTTACACGTTGTCACTGTAGTCTCTGTGTTGACAGGAAGTGAAGAATCGAATCAAGGCTGTGAGACAGAAAGCGAGAAAGTGCGAGAGAGAGGAAGAACGAGAGAGAGAGAGAGAGAGAAAGCTGTTTTGTTTGCCCATTCACACAATGTGTGTGTGTGTGTGTGTGTGTGTGTGTAGATTCATTTATCCCTCTGTGAAACGAGTGCTAGGATATAATCTGGTCTTGCTCTCAGCTGCTGCTGGAGATTAGATTAATATGCATCGGCTACACATCTGTCCGATTGGAAATCGACAGCGTAGGTCCGCAATGAAAGGCGTTCTGTGTTTGAGCTTGTCAGCTTGCGTGAGTGTGTGTGTGTGTATGTGTGTGTGCCTTCTTCAGTGAGATCTGTGTGTCAGTTTGTGTACATCCTTTCATTCACAGTTACAAGATTTCCCAACAGTGACGTGACGCTCTGATGCTGGAGGCTTCTTACAGGGGAAAAATAAAAATCTGAATAAATAAATAAATAAATCAACGTCCCCTGATAAAAAGCCTTGTTCACGAAATGAATTTCAAGCAACGCAAATTACAAAAGTAAAAGAAAGGTCTTGTCTGTACGTGGGTCAGAACTTGCTCTTTCCATAATATCTTTACGGTTGATCTGGTGGAGGACCCGAAAGCAGTCTCAGAAAATTGTCTCCGTCTGTCTGTCTGTCCAGCCAGATTTTCTCACAGCATTACACAAAACTGGCTGGACAGAATTTAATAAAACTTTGCCACTCTATAGGTATTTGCCTGAAGATAAACCTGTGCCATAATTGAAATCACAGTGTTGAGTAGACGTGTTGATCAAAACAAGTTTTGAATTTTTTTTACTAGGATTAGTTAATATTTTCAGCGCTGAGTAAAATTTTAATGCACTGTTGTCATTTTAAGACGAAACTTCATCTTTATCCGATCTGTGATTCTCTCTCCGATTACCGAACAGGGAGTGTATTAGTGTGACGATGAAAGAAGTACAACTTAGTGTAAACGAGGCGTCAGATACTCAACCTTACAGAATGTGATTTCTGTGTATTAATAACTTAGACAGAGAGTTCTGCCGTACAGAAAGACACACAGACATGTACGTGGGCTTCAACCTGAAATAATAATAATAATAATAATAATAATAATAATAATAATAATAATAATAATATCACTGACTACATTAAAGATCAGCAGATTATTTTTAGCTTTAACCTTTTAACCAATTCTACAAACTCTTTACCTTCAACGACGTCTACTTTCCTCTAGAGCTGTAGTGAATATCACACACACACACACACACACACACACACACACACACACACACACACACACACAAACGTTCAAGCTCGAACTCAGCCATGTTTTTGGAAAACTCCGCCCCACATACGCAAAAGAAAAAAAAAAAAAAAAAATCAAAGCAGCGCTTAAGACTGTAGTTAATTCCAAGGTCTGAATACTGTGCAATTTCAGCATTAACTCATGATCGCGGATGTTGGCGCGCAATTCAGGAGCTGTCAGCTCTTTTAACAGCTTGATGTGTAGATTGTATCCTGTCTCGCTCTGGATCAAAGCGAACGAGTGTAAACGTAAAAAAAAAAAAAAAAAAAAGGGCAAAAGAGAAAATGTAATTATCATGTCCGGCTCTACAGCTCAACGGTTATAATTCAGGCTCTTCTTGTAAAACAGTCATAAACAGACCTTCAGCCGGGCTGGAAAGAAATTGGCCTGATAGTTACTGGATCTTCTAACAGCCATCAGCGTCTTCCCAAGCTAATGGAGGTCTAATGCTAATGTTAATGTTAATGTTAATGTGTGGTCTGAGCCAGCAGTACTTTAGCCATACATACTCACCACTAATCATGAATAAAAGATGGCGGGGCAGTTATGGTGTGGGATGATGTAGAGCAGGGGCTTCAGCTAGGGATTTGTGGTGGCATTCTAGAGATGATAAAAATGTCAATGTAACATTAGATGGAAAAAAGAAAAGAAGTTTTATTATAATTCGACAGAAATTGAGTCAATTAATAATGGACCGTGAAAAAAAGTACTGAGGAAGTGTAGAAGTAAAAGTACAGTTGCTGCGTCAGAATCTGACTCAATTAAAAGTATTGTACTTAATGAAACAATTAATATATTTACTAAGATGTACTGTAATTGAGGAAAAGCACATAAATGCACAATCCCGTATGGCTCGCTAGTTCGCTGAGCGTTCAGCCCTAACATGCTAACTCAGACATACTTAGCATAAAGCTTGTGGTTTTCTCATGTTTTACACCTCAATTGGACGGAATTCTAAATATTAACAAAAACCAAATACTTCAACAAGCTAATTTACTAAAACGTACCCAGCTTTGAACATATTTTCAAACATAATTTTCCAAGCTAACTCATCAAACTAAACGTTGACGTAATTCAGTGTTTCAAAGAAGAAAAAGTCATGGAAGAGATAAGATAATATTTCTTGCTGTTTGAGATTTATAAGCAGTGTTTTAAGGGCCACAATGAAAGTCTAAAAAATAGGGATAAGAAGAAAAAAAAAAAAGTTAATATTGGAAATTTACCTGACAATTCAAACAACAGTGGTACTTAAGTACAGTAACAACAACAACAAAAATTATTCATTTCTTTCCACTTTTTGTCAAACCGTGACTTTTTCATTGTACAGAATAACAGAACACAGTTCTGAAAGTAAATGCGCCCATCATTTCTCTATATAATGCCCTGCTACACTACTGCACTCATCCCAGTGTTTCACTAGTGCTCGGACACCATCAGGGTAGAACGTTTTCTCAGTACGCCAGAGTCATGATCGGTCCGCCTGTCTGATTCACGTCTGAAACTCTGGCCTCCCAGGAACCCCTTTACTGGTGTTACTTAGAGTTCCTGTAATGTGCAAGTGGTGTAAGTGAATGAGTGTGTACCGTTCTCACAAATGCAACTGTGTCACAGACTCTTCTGTAACTTAGTGACAAGTTATCCATTCATTTTCAAGGATCAGCTGTATTGACTTTTTTAGATTAAGCAGAACACACAGTGTCAATGCCAAACCATTTCCCAAAGTATGAAGTGGTCTGGCAAAGTCTGGAACTAAAACATGAAAATCTGCCAACAAGGCCAAGTTGTGGAAAATTGCAGTAAAACCTGACGAGTACAACTTTTCAACGAGCAAAATTGTTATATGACGTTAGCTTCGGGGGTGGGGGGGGGGGTGGGGGGGGGTGGGGGGGGGGGGTGGAGGAGGGTGTGGTGGGAATTCGATCAGGCTAACGTTAAGTACCAATTTTGTTTGTTTGCCTTTTCGGTAATAATTGAATTTGACAAAACGAAGACGTTGTAGGTCGCCTTGTGTTGGCTCGGCGTACGAATTTATTCTTAATTCTCACATCGGGCTTTTTATTGAAGGCCGAATCGTGACGTGTGAGGCGTGAGATACAAATCATCCTCGGTGCTACTTCGCGCTCCTCAGCCTGAGAGAGGGCTGCTCGACTCTCCGCTAATTACTCTGTCTAGCAGACTGTGAACGTTCTCTCTCAAACATTTAATTAAAACCAAAGTTGATAGTTTTTAATGAAGTAGAGTGGCGAAAAAGGTTGCTGGTGTGCGTCGGGTGACTGCGAACCTGCTGTTGGTTTAATTAGTCTCCACGCCAATCTCTGTGCGAGGTGATGACAGACCGGATTTCTGTCACTGTGTGTGCTTGTGCTTGTGTGTGTGTGTGTGTGTGTACGTGTTGTTTTCTTTGCTGATCTCAAGAATTTGCATCCGACGCAAACAGATGCCGTGGCATGGATGGATTACCTGAGCGGAGACGATTCATCTGCGTTATATCAAACCATTGAAAATAAACAGGCGATAAAATCTGCGACAGGCTACAGGTTGTGTTTCATTCTGTTTTCTCTCTTTTCGTCCTTCCTCCGTTTTTACAAAAACTCGTACCTTATGCTCATTTTGGCCCGTTCGAATTTGTTTTTTTTTTTCTGTATTTCGATTTTTGATCATAAAAATATACATATGTTTTTACATATTTCCACGTACATTTTTAAATCACGTTTTTTTCCTTAAAAAAATGAAATAATTTTCTGTTGGAAAATCAGTTTCCAGAATTATTGGCACCCATTATTATTATTATTATTATTATTTTTGTACTATATTATTGTTTCATATTATAATTATATTTATATTATTTCATTATGTTCTATATATGACGATTGAGCAAACGATGCAAGATTACATGTGCACAACTTCACTTTTATACCACAGTTGAAATACAAAAAGATCGAAGGCAGCAATAGTGTTTCTAACGACTGCAAGCTCTTTTTAAAGCTCACAATTGATTTGAACATAAAAATTGTCAGAAACTGTTATATGTTCCTATCCTGTGCCAGCACGTTTTTTTTTTTTTTTTTTTTTTTCCCCTGCGTGTATCTGTAAGTAGAAACAGTTCGTTGGCGGGGAAAATGCGTTGTGTGTATGAGTTGCATCAAAGGAAAGTTGGGATGCGTTTGTAAAAAGTTCAAATCTGCGTCGTCTCTCTGAGAGAATTTAGAGCTGATCGATAAAGAATTCAAGTCGACATATTTCTATATCAGAGTGGGTTTTGTGAAGATTTCGAAGACTGACCATAAACAAAATTAGTTTTTTTGTTTTTTCCTCCTTCAAAGAGTATGTGTGTTGTAAGGGGTGCCAATATTTCTGGAACAGACTCTAAATTATATAAGGTCTTTTGTTCCTTGAATATGTCGAGTTTTGGAATAGAGTTTTAGAAAGCTCTCGGCGTCTCGCTCTGATTTATGTGCCTCGGTCGACAGATGTTAGTGTAACAGTAGAGGACACACTGCAGGTGAGTCTCTCTCTCTCGGCCAATCACAGCGCACGCTCGTGTCTCCGGGGAGGACCTGAGCAGCTCTTTGGCAGGAACTGGAAAATGGACTTCTTTACAATTGGGTCACTCGTTCTGTTCTCCAGACAGTAATGCCTGGGGAGCAGCCGGGAAAGGTGTGTGTGTGTGTGTGCACGCGCGTGTGTGTGTGTGTGTGTGTATTTTTGTCCAAGTGTGTAAGTGTGTATTTTGTGTTACAGCGTGAGGAAGATAAATGAGGTGCTGAGCGTTTGAGGACGGGGCGGGGCTGTAGTCCGGTGGGTGTGGGGAATCCCTGTGGAGCTCGTGATTCGATTCGATTCAATTTCAGTGTTGATTTAAGTCGCCATGGCTCAATCAGGAACCGATGCTTTATGCATCTTGATGGATAATGATTTTCATTTCTGTTGCCTTTTATGATGTTTTTTTTTTCTATCATGATAGCTGTCTATCACATTTGATTTACAAATTGATGTGCAAAAACATTCACATCATACTTTTGTTAAGAATGTAGAAAGGTATTCATCTTTTACCTTAATGACTCTTGATGCAAAAACAGGAGTCTTGGGCACAAAGTGTTTTACATGTAATAAAGTGGTGAGCATATAGAGTGAATATGACACAGTTTGGGATTTGGTCTAAAATACTAAAACAAATTAATGTCATTCACTCACTCACTCACTTATCTACACCGCTTTATTCTACAGGATCATGGGGGGCCTGGAGCCTATCCCCCTGAGACTTAGAGCACAATGAGGGGAACACCCTGGATGGGTGCCAATCCATTGCAGAGCACACACACACACATATGCTCATTTACACACTACGGGAAATTTGGGAATACCAGTTAGCCTGATCTACATGTCTTTGGACTGTGGGAGGAAACCGGAGTAACCCGGAGGAAACCCACCAAGCACGGGGAGCACATGCAAAGTCCATGCACACAGACCCCGAGGAGGGAATCGAACCCGAATCCTGGCGGTGCAAGACCACAGTGCTAACCACTAAGCCAGTATGCCACCTAATTTAAAAATCAGGTAAAGTAAAAAAAAAAAAAAAAAAAAAACTTGAATCAGAAACACTCATTTGTATGAATTTGTTGATTTTCTGTTCTTGTATATGCTATGGATGGAAAGTTGCATTGGTGCTACTGCTAATACTTTTCAGTTTCTTGGTGCATGTAGTTTTTGACTCATTTATAATTTAAGTACTGTATGTTGAATGTATTACATTTTATGACATTTATGCATTAAGTCCTGTTTGACTTTTTGTACATTTGAGATGAACGAATTACGACGCACTTATGAACAGATTTTCCTCAAGGCCTTGTTACTTTATGCACTTTAACACGGCGAGTAGAAATGTAGAAATCACTCCCCCCCCCCCCCCCCCCTCTCTCTCTCTCTCTCTCTGTCAGTCTTCCTCATTGAGCAGCTCCTCTCTAGCTCGGGCCTTCAGTGGACTTTTATCTCAACCACACCATCTTTCTCTGAGGATTATGTTTTCCTTTTCACTATGCACACAGATCAGTAATTATACAGTAGGTGTGTGAGAGAAATGCTTTTGCTTGTTGTAGCGCACAGATACATGTGACAGGCTGTTCATTAGAGTCACCGGCCTGCTTTACTTTACTGCTTACTGCTTTACTGCTTTACCAGGCGCCATGTATTTGTGTGTGTGTGTGTGTGTATGTGTGTGTGTGTGTGTGTGTGTGTGTGTGTGTGTGTGGAATTAGCCCCTTCCCTCGCTTTGTCTTACACAGTAAAACTCCTCCTCCCTCCCCCCACCTCGCTTTTTAAGTTTCACAACAAACACAAACACACAACGGAAACACTGTTTTAACGGGAAAAAAGAAATCTCCCTAATGACACTTGCATGAGCGCAGACTAACGGAATCACTGCTGTAAAGTAAAAAAACAAAACAAACAAATGAACCAGCACCTTACCTTTGAAAAGAATCGTGACAGAGCAGAGTTTCTGTGTAGAGCAGAGTGTGTGTGTCTGTGTGAAGCCGGGGAGGGGGGCTGTAAAGGCAAGATAGTGTGTGTGTGTGTGTCGGTGTGTGTGTGTGTGTGTCGATGTCAACAAACTCGGCACTCGTAAACCAAGACATTCTCGTTTTTCAAGTCAAAATGTATTAAAAATCTTTGCTCGTCTTGCGGAACACTCGTAAACCGAGTTACTCGCAATCCAAGGTTCCACTGTATTATAAAAATACAAAAGATTAATCGACTTGAAGTACAGTACTTTGCTCTCCTAAAGTTAATGCTCTATCTAAAATCATACGTCAGATTTCATACCTCAAACTCGTTTTACTTCACTCCTTCTCCGGATGCGGCGTTTCAGTGTCTATGTAAACAAGTTCCTGCTGAGCGACGCCCCTCCAGAGCGAAGCATCAAGCCAAGGGAGGGGCTTTTCTTATATGATGACACATTAGGGGAGGATCTAATCCGTTTGATTGAACCCTGGAGAATATCATGTCATAGCAGCTATAATCTCTCGCACCTCATTTTTCATTTCCTTGCCCTTAAAATCGGGGGGAAAAAAAACCCTGCAGTTTGTCATGTTCCTGAGAAATTGTAACCTCTTCTGTATTGAAGATACAAGAAACATTTAATTGTATCTGCAAACGTTATGAAGCTCCGATACTGGAGACTACTTCCAAAAAAATACTAAGCAATCATCACCATACTTCAGCACATCTGTGATTACACACAGTTTACAAGTGTTACTATAGAAACAATACAACCAAGCAGTTAATATAAACGTTTCTTAGTGCATTTTATCATCTTTTTCCTCCGTGTTGAAGGATAAACCGGATACCTATTAATCCGTGACATATCTGCGATCCAGCAATACCGCACGAAGAGAAGAAGGTACTGAGTTGAAAATCTTTCTCCTCCTCTCTTCTCCTTGTCTTTCTCTCTGACCTGGAGGTCTCCCGAATCCAGAAATAAGATGTGCTGCCCGTGCTAGCGCCGCCTCTCACCTGGAAAAATCGAAGGAAAAACTTTAAGAAGTAGTTGTCAAAGGAGTTTAGGTGTGCTTCATGGCCGCAGAGGGGCTGTTCATACTGCTTATTGATGCCTCTCAGGAAGATGAGATGCAATGAAAATGTGCTGAAAGATTTGACAGCGCATACCGCTGCATAACTCTAACTCAAACTCTAACCCTCGGCCTGTCATATCTGGGAAGAACAGGTCCTTCAAACCGAGAGACCGGCTACGGTTCGGGGTCATATATGCCGTTTAAATTCTTGAAGAAATGCCTCTTTCGGTTAAGGCCTGCAAATCGAGCTGTCGTGGACGAAGATTGTGAAGATGCATTTGCTCTGAATTGCTGTCAGAAAAGGGATTTTCATGGACATCATGATGTGTGTGGTCTTTATTGAGTTGTCATGTCACTGAAAGTCATCATTTGCCAAGTGCATATTCCAGTTTCGCCAGCGAGGAACTTTCAGACCTACAGAACCTCAGTCAACCTGCGAGCACACCGTCGGCTGGTTAGAGGGAAACCTGCTTTTGCTCCTTACTTCTTCCTTGTTCATTCTTTTGGTTTAATGAGGGCACTGGAGACTGACCACAGTCATTTGGCTTGATTTGCCTCGAATTGGATTGCGTTCTGTCATTAGCACTGTTTTAGTTCCAGCCTGTGGTTTGACGCACAGCTGGCTGATTGCTGTCTAATGCTCCAGTACACAGTGCTGACTTGTCAGAGTCTCTTGATTGCAGTTGTTCGTTCACTAAGAACGTTTTTTTTTTTTTTTATCGGGTGGATGGATTTATAATAGAGTAGTGCATGGGTGACTGGTTGGAAGACGCAACCAACACCAGTACAGATGAACCCAAGTCTAAAGATACCAGCGTAATAAGGTAGTTTCCTCAGATACTTTCTCAAAAAATTTAAGGGATTCAGGTGCCAGGGGAAGTTAATTCCACCACCAGAACGGTGGTACAGAGACATGTCCTGGTGTGTCCCTTGTGACTCGGCTCCAAGGATGGTGGTTCTAAGCTGAGTCATACTTACTGTAAGACTCAGTGGGCATTACTGTAAGTACAGTTCATGAGTTGACAAGAAGACAGCTTTTTTTAAATATAGAAACAGAAGATGTTAAATCTAACACGGGCAGATTCAGAAAGTTTATGTAAGCAACGAAGTAGTGAGTTGACACAGCAACTACGTAAAGAGGACTAACAAGGTGGCTCCTGATCCTGGTCCTGGAGGATCCACATTTTAGTGTTTTCCATGTTCTGCCACACCTATTGGTAATTTAAAAAAGTCTGAAAACGCTCCTGGGGTCCTCCAGCACCAGGCTTGGGACCCACTGTACTGGAGGACATCACCTGATCTCTTGAGGTATTGATGGAGAAAATGTCTAAATGTGGGACCTCCAAAAAAAAAAAAAAAAAAATGCTTCTGGTTTAGAATATGACTAGGTTTTAGAGACTTGTTGGGGGACATTTCATCTTTATCCCTTCTGTCTTGCAACCCAACCCAATGATCTTATCTTACCCAGTTTGCTCAACATTTTAAACATTGCAGGGGGAATATTAAAAAAAAGTGCTTCTTGCATTTGGTTTTGCTTGAAGTCTTGAAAATGACCCCTTGGAAGATCAAGTTGGTGCACTATACAGTAGTTCAGTCAAAAACTATATAACTATATCACATGAAGGATGATTAGCTGCAAGTGGTCAAGGCTCGAGTAACCTTAGGCTATGGCTCAGTAGTGTGAGAGATCCATTGCGGATGGATTGTCCATTTCCTTAGGTATGCTTTCTGTAGACTTGGTTTCTAACAGGTCTAATATATCGAGCGTCAGTGCAAAGAAACTAGGCTGACAGAAAAAGACTGTGATAGACCATCCATAAAGTCCAGGAGATAAGTTGATGCCACAAACCAAGCAATGACTCCGATAGCTGTTCCAGCATCCTGTTTCAAGATTTATTTCTATGAAGTTCACCTTGGTCTGGTTCACTTAATTCAGACCAGCAGCCGACTACTAAAAAAAAAAAAAAAAAAAAAAAGTCTCCTGACATCACCAGATGATTGGTACGGTGGCAGGTTCTGCTTATTATACACGCCTGCGTGTATACACCTATTAAACAGGAGAGCATAATAAAGCAGGAGAACGATAGTGAGAATGAGCGCGTGCTCGCGTGAGAATGATGGGAAGTGAGCGGATCATTTAGTCTGTATTCCGTCTCAGTAAAAACAGATGGAGCCCTCTGGAACTGTGACTCGTAAAAACTTGTTTTTTTTTTCATACATATGCAAACGAAACGTTTGGAGGAAACATAACCCTCGAAAAACACTCACTAACAATGCGTCAGGCATTTTGGGATTTTCAGATCAGCGCTACTTCCAGCTCGGGGGCCTATTCACGCTTTTTGAAGTCAAATTGGTTCTGAAAAACGACCCGACTGAAACGACTTACACCTGAAACAGCTCCTTGGCCCTTCCTTCATTTTCCCCTTGCTCTTCTCAACCTTAATCCTTTACCCTGAAATAATTCTCATTGCCATCAGGACACATTTAACCTTAAACCAACATCCACTTCAGTAAGCACTCGGCGCCGATTTGCGCTCCTCGATCAGCCACCGGCTCCACTCCACGACCGCTTCCTGTTGGCACGTTAATTAATATCGCCCTCTGTTTCACGTGGCCTGGGGCGTCGGGGTTAACGGCTGCTCTTATTGTTTTAGTAAAGTGCTCCTCACTCTCTGGCACACTCCCAGGTTCCTTTTCTCTCCCTCCTGCCCCTCAACCTCTCCCAGCTCCACATCATTTCCTCCTATCACCGCAGTACATGCATAATTGATCCGGGTGCAAAGAGTGGAATTACGATGATCCGGGGAAAAACGGCAACATCATGTCTTTTTTTTTTTTTTTTTTTTGGTGTAACCTCTTCTGGTTGGATGGGCAAACTGGCCAGCAGGGAGACGGGAAACTTTTGAGTGTTAAAGTCAAAAGAAGGGGGCAGCTGTGGCCTTGTCCCTGGAGAGACATGCAGCATTGCTGTGAAATCTGGAGAGTTTTAATGAGAGTTTCAACACACTGTGGTCTGAGCAGTACAGCTCTTATTAGAAAACGGAAATTGGCAGGTTGCTGCGTAAGGACACTGTTGCAAAATAAAATATTTCCAGATAAAAAATACACCAGTATAAACCAGTGAGTTGGCTCCGAGTCAAATGATGTCATCGGTTAAAGCTGGTTGTTATATCAGAATATCAGTTGACTCGTTCTCTAACTCGAGCTCTGTTTATAAGTCAAATCGCAGGTTTATATTAATGCACATGTTCCAGTTTTGTAGTTTCTATAGTAACAACTAGTCACTAGTTAATGCATGGTGAATGCATCACAACATATATTATTAAAAACTGTGTGTGGGATTATAGATCTGATGAAGATTTTGTTGTAAGTTAAGTTAAATATGATGAAGAAGTCTCCAGTGTCCAGTGGTAACGCGGTAAAACATGTAAGCATCCTGGTTATGCTTTCCAGTTTCTCTGTAACACGCTGTAACAAGCTGCACGTTTGGTATAAAGAGCTTCTGACTGCTACTTCTGAATATTTAAAGCTTCTACATTGTTAGGAGGAATAGGAACTTGTTTCGTGGTTGTCCTACAAAATGAACCCTTGACTTTTGATTGTGCAGGATAACAGAACATAGTTGGTAAAAACTCCCTTCATTTCTCTATATAATCCGCTGCTACACTAATATGCACTTATCCCAGTGTTTCACTAGTGCCTGGACACCATCAAGCTAGAAAGTTTTGTTTTTGTTCGCCGGAGCCGTGATCGGACTGCCTGGTTCAAGTCTGAAACGCCAGCCTCCCAGGAACTCCTTCAATGGCCCAAATGTGTGGAAAGAGCTCAGGACTGTACGGCCAAGTTCCTGTAATGTGTTGCTGACTGATTGTGTGTACGGTTCTCAGAGACAGATGCGTCTCTTCCACAAGTTGGCGACAAGTTATACATCGATTTTCCAATATCAGGAACGTTCACAGGAATGATTGCAGTGGGCTCCGAGGCACCTCGGTCCGGATCGTTATTCACCGACCATTCGAATGTGTCACTGTGACTAAGAGTCTCATCGCCGTACTGCACTCGAAGGCTTCTGTAAATGTCCATCACTTGTACGCCCTCATCAGACGTGTCATCACAAATCCCAGTTTGACTCGAACACCCCTCATATAATACTGTAAAAAACAAAAAAAAATTTTAACCGTAACTCTATTTCCTCAAACCATAAGGATAAAAGATATCACACAACGCCATTAGCGCAAAAATGCAAGTGACGATATTGCTTCACGACATCACTCACCTAGAACCCCGTTCTCCTATAAGAAAGATGACACACGCTCCTATAGTAAATGTTCCTTTTGCCTTTGCTTTTTTTTTTTTTTTTTTTTTTCCAGTACTGCATTCAGTATCTGAGGGATGATGCGAGGCAGAAACGCAATACAGGACGGGCAAAAAACTGTATGGCTGCGTATTTATGAAAGATTATCCACTGTGTTTCGGTTGCTCAAGCATCTGTTTCCACACCTTCTGCAGGCCACGATCGATCGGAACTGATATATTTCACTCAAGTTTGCTGTTTTTTTTTCCCCCCGATAACGAACAGGCATTTCGGAGTGTGTGTGTCTGTATATATATGTGTGTGTGTGTGTGCTTGTGCTCTGTTTCTCAAGTTCAACCTACACACTCTCACGTAAAGTGTTTTTTTTTTTTTTTTTTAACTGCACCGGTAGATAATGAAGCATCCTTGAAAACTAGACAGACATCCGATAGTACTCCAGTATTTTAGCACTGTAGGACTGCTCACGTGTGTGTGTGTGTGTGTGTGTGTGCGCGCATTAGTGTTTATGTAGCTACATTTCAGCACTGCTATAAATTCTGAATGTTTGTGGTTGGCTGAGTGGCCTGCTGAAAGCTTGATATATTGGTTGAAAAGGTGACTTGCCACCGTTGTATATATCGAGATGCTGTTTTCACTCTTGATTTCTCCTGCTCTCTCTCTCTCTCTCTCTCTCTCTCTCTCTCTCTCTCTCTCTCTTTTCTCTCTCACCTGCCCGAGAATATTGATTCCCTCGTCTTTTCGGAGCCCTTTAAAGGTGACTGACTGTGTGACCTTCCCATCCATTCCATTAGGGGTATTACAAACCAATCCAATCTACTCCACCTACACAAGTGCCCCTGCTTTACAAAACAGCACACACACACACATATTATATAGTGGCGTTAAATCAGGAACTGATTTTCGTAATATCAAAGCCAGTCACAGGGAACATAGTCATAACTGAAAGTATTAGCATGAATCTTATCTAAATCTGAATCACACACTCACTCACTCTCTCTCACACACACACACACTGAAAAGATTTTTATTAAAGAAATGACATTCTGTATGGACCAGATAGAGATCTACATACAGAATGTGATACAGAGTCCCATATGAGACAGCTGAGCTCCATCTCTGAACATGAAACGTATCACAATATCTCATGTAGGTGTAGGAATATCACCGTGGCTGTGAACGACACTTGATTATTTAGATAATAAATGTATATGAATATAAATAGAGCAAAATGAATAGGATTGGAGTCAGTAAGTGGCATGCTAACGTGTGGTCTTTAAAGTTACCAGGAACGCAGGACTTCTCAGATGACCGGTTGTATAAACAAGTGTGTTTCTGATGTTGTAGCAGGTGAAACCACTTTATTTATGACTGCCTCTCCAGGTTCAGAACCACTTTGCTTGAAAGGCTGTAAGAGGACTCTAGTCTGAAGAGTCCTGTTTCTCTGGAATGGCTCGTTTGAGTCGTTCAAAAAGTTCTGATCTGCTGGGATTGACCCCTAATGGAATGAGGACTGGTCCGAGCTGAAAGGAAGCCACTCTGGTAACTCAAATAATCACTCCTTACAAGCATGGTGAGCAGACGAGCACATCAGAACGCATCAACATCAACACCACCAACAACTAAGACAACATGAATGCTACCATCACCACCACCAGCTAAACCAACATTAGCGCCACCACCACCACCAACACCACCACCATCACCAGCAACTACAAGATTAATGTCACCACCATCATTTGCAGCATCAACACCCTCACTACTACCACCACCAGCACTCCCACCATCAGCATCAGCACCACCGCCAACTACACCGCTACCACCAACCAGCTACCACATTAACACCACCACCAACAATAACTACAACACTGCCTCCAGCAACAACACAATCACTACCACCACAAACACTCCCATCACCAACGTCAACTACAACATTAACAGCACCAACATCAGCTACATCACCTCCACTACCACCACTAACATTAACACCTTCACCAATGACAGCACCATCATGACACCACCATCTCCAGCATCAATACCATAAGCACCACCAAACACATTTTAAAAACCTACAACAGTTATTTCATTTCCGCCAGCTATGCTAGAGTCTCAAAAACCAACATTTTTTTTCTTGTCTAAAATACAAGCCAATTTTATTTTTTGTCAAATAAACTCAGATAAACTTAACATATCTAAAAATCTGCTTCATTGTGCCCAGTGTATCTCGTCCCAAGATAAAATAAATCTGTGCTCAAAAAGAATTTCTGTCTGCTGAACACGGAGGTACTTCTTTCCACTAATAAAAGTGGAATAACTGACGGCCAATCAGAGCGGCGGAAACAATCACACGGCGGTTTATGTGTGTAAGAGGTGTCTCTGAAAGTTCTAATCAAACGGACTGGACTCGGATGAGGGGAGCTGAAGAGGAAAGGACGGAGCTGTGGCACTGTCTCAGCTCGTCTTTGCGTCTACAGTCCCATCAAGCGGGGCAGCCAGAAAGAACGGACAAACGCGGTTTTATTTCATGGGATGATGGCCCTGAAGGCGCACTCTATTTCAAGCTATTAACACTGAGCGAGAGAGGAGAGGAAAGTACTTTAGTCGAAACTATTGAAAAATAACTTTACTGAAGAGTGCTAGGACGGCTAGCTATAATTTATATATAATTATATATATATATATATATATATATATATATATATATATATATATATATATATATATACAGGGTGGGCCATTTATATGGATACACCGTAATAAAATGGGAATGGTTGGTGATATTAACGTCCTGTTTGTGGCACATTAGTATATGTGAGGGGGCAAACTTTTCAAGATGGGTGGTGACCATGGTGGCCATTTGGAAGTCGTCATAAAAGAATTTAAAAAAAAAGTCATAAAAGAATAAAGTTACGTTAAAACCAAGCACACCATTGTTTTTCTTGTGAAATTCCCAATAATTTGATGTGTCACATGACCCTCTTCCTATTGAAAAAACAAAAGTTGGATCCAAGATGGCCGACTTCCAAATGGCCACCATGGTCACCACCCATCTTGAAAAGTTTGCCCCCTCACATATACTAATGTGCCACAAACAGGACGTTAATATCACCAACCATTCCCATTTTATTAAGGTGTATCCATATAAATAGCCCACCCTGTATGTATGGGGTGGATGGATTGATGGATGGATGGTTGGATGGATGGATGGATTGATGGATGGATTGCGCACCATGTATAGTTTGAAAAAAAAAAATTGGTTTGACATGAGTCATAATAAGGGCCCAAAAAAACCAACAGATTTTAGCATTTAGCTCGCGCTAAGTTGCACGCCAACCCTGTTGCCTTCATCTTTCAACACGGACCCAAGGCTTCAGAGCACAAAGTTGATGAATCTGGCAACAAGTGTAAATAGGATCATTACTGAACACTGCCGCATGTGATTAGCACCAGTGGAAAAAAACACCAGAGAGAGAGACACACACGGATAGATGCATTTTGTAATCCTCTCACGTATACACACATTTTTTCCCCCTATTTTGCAGCTTTTTAAAACAAGGCATGCAGTCCTAGTTGTCTCTAATTGGAGTACGGTATGAAATGTGTCATTTGCTGCACATCAATGCTGAATAGTAGCAATGGGTTGGGGGGAAAAAAGCAGACACAAGGCCTCATTATCTGTTAGCATTCTGTGCAATATGGATAATTCTACTGTGGAATATCTTGGCGTCAAGTCCACACATTAAATCTTCGATTTTAGACGGTTGATTTTCCAAAAACGGTGCAGCGTGATGCCCTGAGACTGTTTTCTATTTTAACAGTGAAGAAAAGGATTTGTAAGGATTTTTGTCGAAAATGTATTATTTTATTATTTTGGTATTGATATCACTTGACCAATCAGATTTCAGCCCTGAAAGCAAGAGCGACACTTAGATAGTGAGTGAGAATAAAACGTTTTATGACTTGTTGCACTGGGAATATGATCATTTATGTCCTAATTTATGCATTTGGAACGGAGACTGTCTGTACAGCAGCAGTTCTCAATCATCATTATAGCATTATAACAACACCAAAACTTAAGCCCAGTATTATGTACTGCAGGTCCCCCTCTGGGCCCCTCGACAAGACCTCTGGGGGTACAACTGCTGTGGTGTCCGGCACCATGGTTTTGGCAACGTGTACTGTGTGTGGTGGGATGGGTTCTCCATGGATCAGATTGGGATCTGGGGAGTTTGGAGGCCAGGTCACTGTTAATGTATTACTGGTATTTAATGTTAGTTAATGTGTTTCTGATCAGTGTATATGTCTGTATTTTGTTTGTTTTCTTAATAATTTCTGTTCATGGCTCTAAACAGTTTAGCTGTAGCTATGGTGCATGCTATGCTGTAGCTATTAGTGTAGCTAGTTAACATTACCTTAAGTACGCACAGTGTGGCTTAAGCTAAATAGCAAAGGAATTGTTTTGCACAATAATAATGTACACTCTTCCTGTACATTACAAAAAAATATAAGGGAATTTCGAGTACCATTTAGACAGAAAGCTAAACAGGGCATTTAACTAAAACGTACCAGATTAAAGTGTTGTCATGGTTACAGTGTCCGTATTGAGTGACCTTTTTCATATCATCACATTAGTTTTATTTTTTCTCCAGGATACTCCCAGCGTGAATAAAGACTTATCGTTCTTTGTACTTGCTGTGTTAAATCCAACATGGCCGCCTGGTCGCTCAGCTGCTTTTGCAGCTCATTAGGCCGCGGCACATGTGGTCAGCGGTCAGGTCACTTAGCCTCTGAACTACTCTCTCGTCTCCTCGCTACCCTGTTACCTCTGACCTTTGCTCCGGGGCTTGACCTTGAATGCAGTCATGACCTTGACCCTTTAATTGGGCCAGTGGTAGTGACAGCTGCCTTCATTGATCCCAATTACCCCAAGCCACAAAGTCATATATCTCTATAGTCATTCATCATGAGTGTGTGTAATGCGCAGCCATTGCAGAACATCCGAGTTAATCACGTTTGGAAACGTGGTTACGCATCTAGCAGTGTAAGTTCGTGTCTTGTGTTCATAAAACTCTTATAATAAACTTTGAAAGAAGGTAGATGCGAGTCGTACATTAAAGTGTTTTGCACTGTAAGCTTAAATATGAAACAAATGAAAAATGTCCATAAAATTTTATAAGCATAAATATGAATTGAATTAATATTCATCAACCTCTTCTAAGCGCAAATATGAATCGAATGTGTTCGAAACATTGTATAAGCATACATATGAAGCAAGTTTGTGTTCATAAACCTCATATAAGCATAAATCTGAAAACATTTTAATCCATAAAAAGTCATAAGCATAAATATGAATAAACAAATTAATAATCATAAACCTCCTATAGGCATAAATATTAAACTAATTAGTGTTAATAAACCTCTTATAAGTATAAATCTGAAAATAATAAAAGTCCATAAAATTTTATAAGAATTAATATAAAACACGTTAATTATCATAAACCTCTTATAAGCATAAATATAAAACTACTTAGTGTTCATAAACCTCTTATAAACCTGAATATGACTTAGTTTCATAGTAGTTTTGAATAAAACTCTTAAAAGTATTTTATGAAATTATTGTTCATGAAGAGTTTATAAGCATACTATTAAAACTAAATATGCAACACATTGCAGTCTATAAACTATTTATAAGCATAAATGTGGAACATGTATATAGGAAAGTTTTATAAGCACATAGTATATATGAAACGAACTTTGGAAGAAATAATACATAAAACTGACATTATATTGTCACTGGTGTTTATAGAACTGTTATGTACGCTTATATACTGTACATGTGTAAAAAAAAAAAAATATATATATATATATATATATATATATATAGACCCTGACATTACAGTGCTGTTGTGTTTATAAATGCTTATAAGCAAAAATATAGACTTTGAAAATTATAAGAACATTGTGAAAAGGAAGACATTCTGGTTTTGTTGAATTGTAGTTGATTTTCATACAACTCTTATAAGCATAAGTATGAAATTAATTAGTCTAAAAAAATTAAAATTAATTAGTGTTCTCAAACTCTTTAATTAATGTTCATAAAACTTTTATTTTATATATATATATATATAACGTAAGTATATATTTACGTTACACAGTTGTTGACTTTTTAAGACTCAAGCATATTTTGTGTGTGTGTGTGTGTGTGTGTGTGTAGGGGTGAGAATATGAGTTCCTGTTCGTGCGTCTGATGAACCCCATCATGCATTCCCAAAAGACGGGCTGACTCATCAATGGGGTGAAAACTGAAAGAGAGAGACAGTGTGTGTGTGTGTGTGTGTGTGTGTGTGTGTGTGTGTGTGTGTGTGTGTGTGAGTGAGAGAAAGAGAGAGAGATAAAAGACTCTGGAGGTGCTGCGAGACTGATTTTGAAAAACACCTACGATGACTCTTTGATGAGGCAGCGTGAGCAGCGTGGAGTGGTGTAGCACTGCCACGCTCATACAATAACATTAGATTGTTTATTATGACTAAACTACTGTAGATTTTCTCTCCCACGAATTCAGCCATGTGACTAAAACTATATTTCATGAGACGTGATGGCGCGTGTGAACAGTTAACATTCATCAAAGGCAGAATTCTATTTTCTAACTGTTGTTTTCATTCATAGCTCTTTGATTTATTTAAAAGACTTTTGTTTTGACGGTCAATGATCAGCATATCGTTTCTATAGTAGGAGCTTGTTTGTGGGAAATTATACAGCAAGTGCACTCCACAAATGTTGTTGTTTTCTGTTAGCACATATTTGATCAATGTTTACAGAAGTCGTCTCCAGTGTGGGCGCTTTGTAGCAGGGAAACCTGTAACTTTAAAGGGCGCATATTTTTAGACGTTCAAATGGGTCTTGAAATGATAAAATATGAGAAGAAGAAAAAAATATTGTCCTTTTTCCATTTTTGATTTGGCTGGGGTTTAAACAAGAACGTTTAGAGTAAAGTTTTCCTCTAATGTGACCTCATATGAGAAGAGCCCCTCCCCCCTCAGCTTTGCTGTTCCATGGAGGGGTGTGGCTGAGCAGTAGCTCATTAACATAGACACTGAAATGGTTTATCTGAAGGGTCTTTCAGCGGAAACATCAACACACACACACACACACACACACACACACACACACACACACACACACACACTGTAGGGAACTCTGAGACCTGTATTAAATTCAAATTTTATTTGTCACATACACAATCCTACACAGTACGATATGCAGTGAAATGCTTAACTTGTTAAGGTAATAGTAACATATGGGACCTTTAAAATTTACGACAGAACATTTTTCGTTATATGCACCTGCTTTAAAAACAAGCTTCAAATTTGGCTTATAAAAACGAATAAGACACTTAAAATAACACCGCTCCGTTGTTCATTACTTTCCTGTGAAAGCAGTCCTGAAATGCTGAAATCCTTCCTAAACCGTATGTTCTCCAACATGTCCAGCATCCAGGCTGACTCTGTGGCGAACGGGAAATAAAAGCCAGCGATAACAATGTAGCCAAGATTAACTTCTCGACCGTTAAGATCTTATTTTAGCGTCCCCATGGCGAGTGGACTGTAATTGAACCGTATGTGTGTGGAACAAGTTTGTGGCCCTAATCTCTCCGTCTCATTTCGGGCGGCTCAGCCTCGACGCCGATGGATATCAGATTTCGTCATAATCAGATAGGATCGCATCTTATCCTCTGTCACAACAAGACAATACGGTTGTTTCCTCCCGTCCGCACGGCTCAGTCCACTCGCGCTGACGCTCGGCCCTCAGATAAGCCCGGATGAGAGCTGTGTTATTGGGCCATTCGCTGATTAGGAGATAGCATGATGTAAGAGTCGGACTTGATGTCTTTTTTTTTTTTTTTTTTTTTTTTAATGATTATTACATGAACCTTACAACACAAATCAGTCTGACTCGAGTTTTACATGTTTAATATGCTACCGTGCGCTGTTTTTTTTCCTCTCTCTCTTCTTTTCCTCCTTTCATTTCCTGTTTTTCGCGACCGCCCGGTCACGCCGCGTGTTTTTCCACGTAGTCACATCACGTTCAACTCTGAAGACCCTAGAGGATTATCCCTGCTCAGCCATCGCCTCATCTCGTACCCTTCTCTCCTCCTCGCTCTTAATCTCCTTCTCCCTCCTTTCATCCTCCACCTCTCTCTGATTTCGGCTTCTTGATTCCCTCTCTCTTTTTGTATTCTCGAGATGAAAGTCTCGGCACGACTCCATTCTTTGCGATGAATGAGTCCAAATGAAGAGGGGCTTGGCAGGACCCCCATTACCACCACCACCCCCCCCCCCCCCCCCCCCCCCCACCCCCTCCACAAACACAAACGACCGCACTTCGCTCCAGGGAGAGAGAGGCCAGATCCGGGGGCCGTACACGTCGGATCCGGGGTGGAGGTGGCGCTGTGGGGCTCGTGAGACGTTTGAGGGTATGATTGGGGTGTTAAAAAAAAGGCCTGCGGCACTGCGTAAGGTTTTTTTTTTTTTTATTTTAATTTCTTTGGCGTTATTATTAGCAGTAATCCAGACAGCTGTTCTGGAAAGCCGCCTGTGCCCCTTTAATACAGCAGCTCACAGCGGCGGGCGGCCTTTGTATCCGAGACCCGTGCCCACCAGAGAGCCCTCATTACACACACACTCACACGGACGCACATGTGCGTCAACACACTGGTGTCACTTTCATGATTATGCTGACGCACAGCATGGCATCGCTTCCCCGCACCACCGGGTCACAGCGTTACAGCGTCCGTGTGTCATATATATATATATATATACTGGTGTGATATATGATTCCTCTTATATTAATCACGTCTTTATGTGTCATAATAATTAATGACTCGGGCCGAAGCTGCAGCTGTACCTCCTGTTCTACAAGCTTAGTGTCATTAACATTAACATATATATGTGTACACACACAAACACACACACACCCACACACAATCTCAGAGCATGGAGATCCGACAAGCTCCTCGTCTCTTCACTCGCAGCTGGTTTGTGATTGAGCTGTGTCTCACTGGGGGAGCTCTCAAGGCGAGACTCGCGCGTCCAGAACGCTAATTAGGCCCCTTCAACAGCCTGACAACTTTAGTCTCAGTGTCCTGCCCATAGAGGACTCAGCGTGTGCAGACGAGCTGCTCTCCGGCCTCCGCGTCCGCCTCGAGTGTCCAGACGGAGCGCGGTGTCACAAACCCGAGACTCGACATGAGAGAGATTTAATGACATGTTTAATTCCGGATCGAGGGAGATACAGGAGAGCAAACAGAGTTAAAGAAACAGACATAGATGGATAGATAGAGACAGTCAGTCATGCAGACAGACAGATGAACGGATGGATGCATAGAAAGACCGATAAAAGAAAGATGGATAAATAGACAGACAGGTTTGCAGGCAGATGGATGGATGGTTGGATGGACAGACAGACAGATAGATAGTCAGAGAGATGGAAGATAGACAGACTGACTGAATAAAAGGAAGCGTGAGAGATATATAGACAGCGTAATAGACAAAGAGAGACAGATATACAGATAAGCCAGCAGACATATGGTATAGAGGTAGATAGATAGATAGAGACAGAGTAAGGACTGATTGACTGAAAGTGTGACTGAGAGAGAGACAGAATAATCGACAGACTATGAGAAGAAAAGGCACACAGATATAAATAGTGAGTCAGACAGACAGACAGAGAGAGAGAGAGAGAGAGAGAGAGAGATACTGTATAGGAAATAGACAGACAGATAGACTGAGAAATGGCAGTGAGAGACAGACAGTCAGACAGACAGTGAGGGGGATGTATTTATAGTTGAGGTGTTACTTTGATGTGTGTGTGTGTGTGTGTGTGTGTGATGTGAGACACTAGGTTGAGGTGTGTGTGTACGTGTGTGTGTGTGTGTGTGTGTGTGCGTGTGTGTGTGTGTGTGTCTGGCTCTGTAGTTTACATGCCGAGTTAATAAGGACTTTAAATAGACGGCGCGGGGACGAGGCTGCGGCTCCTTTCAGCTCTTCTCTGCTGCACAAATTGCACTACTGAGCTTTAGAGGAATATCAAAGCAGCCCAGGGTCTAACCAGCCTCTCGCTAGGTGACGCTTCATTTTACCTGTCTGCCTTCAAATCAGAGAATCGCGCTCTGTGTGTGTGTGTGTGTGTGTGTGCGCGCGCGTGTGTTTGGGTTATTCTTTAGTTTTTTAACCCATTGATTGGCTGAAAGAACACAAGACATCCAGGATAATATGATATAAAATATATGCTCATTAAACATAATATATAGGATCAAATATATTATGATGTCGCTTAAACTCTAGAACTTTTAGAAATACCAGTTCAGTCCTGTGTTTGTGACGGCTATTTCCAGGGTTTTCCAAAAACATGTCACTGGGTGGATCGGCTGTTTTGCACTGCCTGAAGGTGTGAATGAGTCTCTGTGTGTGTGTGTGTGTGTGTCATGTGATGGACTGACATCTCACCCAGGGTGTTTTCCTGCCTGTTCCCAGGGTTCGGCTGCAGATCCATTAAAGAGCCTATTGAGGATATTTGCTAATAACGTATTGATAATTAAAAGGGCGCGCGCGTGCGCGTGTGTGTGTGTGTGTGTGTGTGTGTGTGTGTTCTGTGATCTGTCATATGAGCTTTGTGTAGACTCAGACCCCACAAAGTGTAAAAGATGTGAGCACTGAAGCTTGTCTCACCCCCTCACTCACTCCCTCTGTATCTCTGTATCTCTGTATTTTTTTTCTACCTGTCTGTTTATCCGTATCTCCATCTTATTGTTTCTTCTCTCTCTCTCTCTCTCTATCGCTTTTTCTCTCTTTCCGTCTGATCTCTGTGGTAATGAATCCTCCCTGGCAGCAAGGCCACAATGATTAAGAGCTGTTTACCGCTGGGAGACAGACATTGTCCTTTTTTTCAACTTGTTTTTCTTTCTTCTCTCCAGTTGTTGGAAAAATGAAAGTCCACTGTAAAACATGTTAAATATATTCATGTTCAAATATGATTTTAGTGATTTCAGTACTAATTTCTGTATTGGTGCTGTATTTGTGGTATTTCTTTAAGCAGACTCAGAATTCCAGGATTCAATGCATGTATAAGACAATGAGTTAAAGGTGTTCGGTCCGAGTTACCAGATGTTTTTCCAGAGATACGAGATGTTCTGTCTGAGTTACCAGATGTTTTTCCAGAGATACGAGATGTTCTGTCTGAGTTACCAGATGTTTTTCCAGAGATACGAGATGTTCTGTCTGAGTTACCAGATGTTTTTCCAGAGATACGAGATGTTCTGTCTGAGTTACCAGATGTTTTTCCAGAGATACAAGATGTTCTGTCTGAGTTACCAGATGTTTTTCCAGAGATACAAGATGTTCTGTCTGAGTTACCAGATGTTTTTCCAGAGATACGAGATGTTCTGTCTGAGTTACCAGATGTTTTTCCAGAGATACAAGATGTTCTGTCTGAGTTACCAGATGTTTTTCCAGAGATACGAGATGTTCTGTCTGAGTTACCAGATGTTTTTCCAGAGATACGAGATGTTCTGTCTGAGTTACCAGATGTTTTTCCAGAGATACAAGATGTTCTGTCTGAGTTACCAGATGTTTTTCCAGAGATACGAGATGTTCTGTCTGAGTTACCAGATGTTTTTCCAGAGATACGAGATGTTCTGTCTGAGTTACCAGATGTTTTTCCAGAGATACGAGATGTTCTGTCTGAGTTACCAGATGTTTTTCCAGATACTAGATGTTCTGTCTGAGTTACCAGATGTTTTTCCAGAGATACGAGATGTTCTGTCCGAGTTACCAGATGTTTTTCCAGATACTAGATGTTCTGTCTGAGTTACCAGATGTTTTGCCAGATACTAGATGTTCTGTCTGAGTTACCAGATGTTTTTCCAGAGATACGAGATGTTCTGTCTGAGTTACCAGATGTTTTTCCAGAGATACTAGATGTTCTGTCTGAGTTACCAGATGTTTTTCCAGAGATACGAGATGTTCTGTCTGAGTTTCCATATGTTTTTCCAGAGATACGTGGTGTTCTGTCTGAGTTACCAGATGTTTTTCCAGAGATACGAGATGTTCTGTCTGAGTTACCAGATGTTTTTCCAGAGATACGAGATGTTCTGTCTGAGTTACCAGATGTTTTTCCAGAGATACTAGATGTTCAGTCCGAGTTACCAGATGTTTTTCCAGAGATACGAGATGTTCTGTCCGAGTTACCAGATGTTTTTCCAGAGATACGAGATGTTCTGTCTGAGTTACCAGATGTTTTTCCAGAGATACGAGATGTTCAGTCTAAGTTACAAGATGTTCGGTCCCAGCTACGAGATGTTTTGTCTGAGTTTTGAGATGTTTTGTTTTGTCTGAGCTACGAGATGTTTTGTTTTGTCTGAAGTGCGAGATGTTTTTTATTCTGTCCAAGTTTTAAGATTCACCGCTGCATCGCACTCTCTAGCTAGACCGACATGAAGGCTAAATCTGACTGCACCGCTGTCAGCATGGCATTGTGGGTCATGAGTTAAAACGTTGATGAAAACACACGGGTAAAAAGTTTATATTAAGAAAGACTTGAAGATCACATGTTAATGATAAAGATAAATATGCAAAGGCCTTTATTTTCTCCTTTCATAAAAAAAAAAAAAAAACTAAACATAGAACATATTTGAGTGTGTGTGTTTGTGCGTCAGTTTTGAAGCGTGACATTTTTCTCCATATCAGTTCAGAACGTCTGTGTGTTCGGTGATGGTATGGCTGAAGGGTTGAAGAAGGCACGGAATTCTTGTCTGTTTGAAAAGGTTGACGTTTCCAAAGACGCTTTGCGCTTTATTTGTGTGTGCATGCGTGTGTGCTCGTGTATGTGTGTGATGGAGATAGCCTTTGTTTAATGAGCATCATTTTTTTTTTTTTTTTTTTCCCTCGATTGCTCGGTATCAGGCGAGTACAGCCGTGTGCGTCTGCTTCCCCGTTCCATATGTACAAATACTAATGAGGCCATTGGTCACTGGAGATGACAACAACACGCTGCTGTTGTCAACCTGGACGTATTTTCTTACCATAAAACAGGAGGCACATGCGATAAATATTCATGACACCTCACAGCTGTGCTATACATGACCAAATCGCTGCTGATCGCGGGCTGCAACGGCGTTCACGTCATAACTACAGATGTCCTGTGTTTATCATGTACTGTAGGCCCTGTCACAAAAATATCACTTTGATGGAATGTTTGAACCGACAGCATACAGTTTTGTTTCGTTTAAACGTTTCAATCAAAAGTCGTAGCTTTGTGATGTACTTTGATATATATGTATGTGAAAAAAATGATGTAGGAGTGACAAAAAAAAGTCCCCAGTTTAGCCAGGACGAATTTTTAACAACAGAATCTATACAAAAAGGCAACTTAATTGTCCTTAATTTAGGCTTTTTTTTTTTTTTTTAAACTTGGCTCCTGTTAGTTATATATAAATATATATGTTTGTAAATCCAAAATAAAGATCTTACTACTTTTTATTACCATGAGCTTCACAGCTCATTTAGGACAAACATAACTTTGGTATATTATAGAACATGCAGTGCTAACTAGCTAGCTAACATACGGCTAGTGGCTTGTTGTTTTCGGTTTATTTGTCCACTTGGTTGTAACACTTAAATACATCTTGCCTTCTGTTAAATTCACATTAAGTAAAATAAAAATGTAAATTTCAAACTTAGATACTAAAATAGTCAAATGTATTGGTGTCTTTTAGACAAATTCTGGCTAGTTTAGTCTCGTCAGATAGCTAGCTAATGCTAGTGATACTATTATTCAACCTGGAGTTCACGTGTTCAATATGTTCAGGACAATTTTACATTGAAACTACACACTTTTGTAGTATCAGCAACCTCAAAATAATTGTGAAAATTGTGACTTCTAACTTAGCTTGTTGTTTTGTGTAGCAAGAGGAAAAGGAAGCCGCTTTCAGTTTGGTTCTTAAAGTAGCCTGAGCCAAGAGGAATCACAAATTAAGGTTACGTGAGCTTTATTCATTTCATATTGACATGTATTTTCTAAATGTTTTGATTGTTTTTATGTGCAAAAAATATGATTATAGTCTTGAAAATTGACAAT
Source organism: Clarias fuscus (assembly GCA_030347435.1). Lineage (NCBI taxonomy): Eukaryota > Metazoa > Chordata > Actinopteri > Siluriformes > Clariidae > Clarias > Clarias fuscus. Next base: position 23,425,797 of record CM059224.1, on the reverse strand, counting down.
ATTGATAATACTTTTGATCTCACCTCCGGAACGGATTAAATTAATATGCCGAGGTACCATTGTTATTATGATTGCTTTATTTATTTATTTTTTTTTTCAATTATGCTTACTGGTGTTGAAATGTATAAAATTGTAGCCATGAAATTTTTTCTCTCATTTCTGTGTAAAAGTTTATAAACTAAGCCTCAAAAAATAAAAAGTGTGAAAGTCAAAGTTAAAGTTCATATTTAATAGACACTAGCAACAGCGATGAAAGCGTGTTTTTTTTGTTTTTTGTTTTTTTTGGCATTTTTAAAAAAAGCGTTTAGCAATGTTTAGCTAAAGTTAAATGTTCAGCGCTAGTTTAAACTAGAACGCTTGTCTCCCGTTACCTTTAGCACAGATTTAGTTTCTGTAAAGGATTTTCCAGTCATTTGGGTCAAATGGCTGTGGAGTGTAAAATTTCTGTGCTGAAACCTTAGGGTTGTGCAATAAACTTCATTTTTCGTGTGTGTGTGTGTGTGTGTGTGTGTGTGTGTGTGTGTGTTTAATGTTGGTCTGTATTGTCCCTGATGGTCTGTTTGCCTTGCGTGTCCATCACTGAGTTTAATACCATTATATCAGGCCACTTACTGCCATTCCCGTGTGTATATTTGCGCCCCCTATTCTGTTTTTCTCTCTCTCCCCCTCTCCACACACACACACACACACACACACATGCACATGCACACTACTCTCTGGAAGTGCAGGTCAGTGACCATATGTCAGTGTTGGTTCAATATTCCAGGAGCTGCCTATGATCTTCCAGCCTGAGTGCGCCACTTTATAGATCTGACCCCATGTGAGTGGGTACATGCACTTAAGCCTAGTGATAATGTTTATTACTGGATACATAAACACACAAACACAAACACACACACACACGCACGCACACTTCCCGTCCTCATCTTCACCCCTCAGGGCTGCATAATAACCTGCCGTTGTTGTTCTTTTTTAGTTTCTGATTTGTAGTTCCAGCCTGTGAATATTAATAAAGGGAAGGGAACGAGAGCTTCTCATTCTGTTTACTCCGCTGAGGGAAAGACGGGAGGTGTGTGCTAGTGCTTCAAAGTGTTTATGTGCTGAAAAGGTTCATCATATTCTCTGCTCTTACTCAGTCTATCGGAACTCTATAGGAGCCAGGGAGAGGAATGCTAAGAGAATTTTTCGGAAAAGAAAAAAAAAACAAAAAAACGTGTTAGTTCATGTTAAAAGTCGGACTGGGGGCATGGACACGATCACTGACCTTGGAGGTGTTCAGTGAGCGGCAGGTATTTGGCCAGAATTGTCTTGTTGCTAAGAGAGGTCCAAGGAGATCTGCCAGGATGACAGAAGCTCCCAGGAGAGCAAAAAAATCTCAAATATGCTCAAATCAAATTACGATTTTTCACCTTAAGAAATAAAATTTTGCATAAAATTTACATCGGCATACAAAGCATTTTTGGCATACGAACGAACCGAACCAAACGCCGGCTAAGTTGCATGTACTGTATGTCCAGGAGCCGTTCTAGACTCGATCACGTCAGTCGAAAGCCAAGCGAAGCGAGTTTTACGAATTTTACAAAGTTTTTTCAGTTAGCAAAAAATGTTTCAAAAGAGTCGACCCACGATACCAGTGTGGCCTTTGGCATGCTTTTCAAAGCTACGTGATTTCTCACCAGTTTATTTGTAACATTTTGTAACCTTAACGTAACATTAATGGTAATATTTTTGGGTGGGTGAATCGTCTGCATTTACATTATTTAGCACGGAAAGATTTGTATCGCAATAAGAATTTTCCCCTTAAGAACTCAAATAAGATTTTTGTGCCAAGCTTTCGCTGTAATCACTCTTTGCAAATTTCATGACGCGTGATACAGTGAACCTGTAGAAGGATCAGGTACAGCAGCAGAACGCGGAGGACAACATTAAGGATCCACTCGTCACAGTGGAAATGAGGACACGCTTGCACTAACATGAGTGCTGTAAACCGTGATTGTGAAACTATCTCACAGCAGGGGAGTGTGATCTGATGAAATGCGTCTCTGTGGAGAATTTACCCTGCATCTGGGGTCATCTGGGGTCGAAAGCAACATTTAATCATAGCTATATTATTAGCTTGAACTCTATAGTTCAGTGTTTTCTAACATTCCTTCGTATACATTCCTGTTTATCTCTCTCTCTCTCTCTCCTGCTCGGGTATTCACTGTGGATTACACTACAATTACTGTACATCCGCATTAATAAGACACTCATGTGCATGTGTATGTATTTGTGTAGAGTAGATGTGTGTGTGTATTGATGTCTCTCAATGCCATGGCAACACCGACCCCTGGGTGAATTGCATCTTTATTTATTTATATATTTTTTTTCTTGCGGGTCACACACTTCAACTATGATTTCCTGCTGTCCGATCCTTCTGTCTGTGTGTGTGTGTGTGTGTGTGTGTGTGTGTGTGTGTGTGTGTGTGTGTGTGTGTGTGTGCGCGCTTAGCATGACCTGTAGACTCTGATCTCCCCAGCTGTTACACACTAGGAGCATATGTTCCATTTTTGCCTGTGTGTGTGTGTGTGTGTGTGTGTGTGTGTGTGTGTGTGTGTGTGTGTGGTGCCCCATGTAGGACTCATTATTTATTTGTGCTATTAGGAATAAATGCACCTGCCTCCCCCCTTATCTTAGCGCTGTAATAGTATAAATAGGTATTATTATTTATTGTCAGGATTATTTATTTATTATTTATTATCGAGATGATTTATGGGTTTATTGCACGTTAAATCAACATTTTATTATATTAATGAGCAGCAAATAACCTGTTTGTTTTTGTCACTGTTTTATAGTTATAACACTCACTAAACTATTTAAATGCTAAATTAATACAAATGTGATTACTAATAAATAAATAAATAAATGAATAAACAAATAAGGACTAATTCACTCAAGCTGCGATTGGAAAGTAATCAGTAACAGAGTGGTGGGATGGGGCGCGACATCAGGCTACGCTAGCACACGCACACACAGGAGCTGATGACTTTTTCTGCAACAGCACACTGTAGAGCTTTTGGTTAAAGCCTTAAACTCCACAGCAAACTCAAACTCTTACGCTGCTCTACTGTACCTACAGTCGCACGATTTGCGAAAGCTAGCCGCTAGCTAACTTCCACCTGCGCTCATTTTCATCAGCTATACAAGCTAATTTTCATTTGCAATGTTTTGTATAAGGATTAGCTGCTGGCTAACATCCATTTGAGCTACTATAGGTGTTTGCTTATTTCGATCTTTCCATCTGCCAACCGTCCCGTAAAATTGGGGCACGCCGCTCTCTTCAAAAGTGAAGGCAGAGTTCAGAATGATGATAACATTTGTGTTTTTTTTTTTTTTTTTTTTTTCATGTCACATGTTTTTCATGTGACTGTGTGAGGGAATTTAGCCCACTATTACCCTGGTTCTAGTGTGGGTGAGCGAGGTAGGGGACTGACTGGGAACTGGTCAGCCATTCATCTTCTCTCACTCAGAAGTACGAGTTGGGGAAAGAGAGGGCTGGTGCACATCACCTCAGGTCGACTGTGGAAAAAACACGGACGATGTCTATAGCAATGCAGTTAGTAAGATCACTCACACTATGAAATGCCACAGAAAAATACCACTCATCATCCATAATACTGTAAATATATGCATCTCCAGTTTTCCCTCTGAATTTTAATTTCTTTTTTTTTTTTACAAGAGTTAACTGCGAGCTAATTTCCTCATTAAATTCCTCTTTTTTTTTTTACTACAGCTACTGTAGCTGCTAGTTAACTGTCACCTGAGCTCTTTTTTTAGCAGCTAATCTCCATCTGCAGTCTTTTTCATTAGCACAAGCTACAAGCAAATTTCCACCTAAGCTCTTTTTTTTTTAGTTAGTTAGTTGCTAGCTAATTTCCACATGCAGTATTCCTCACAAGAGCTAGCTCTTGTATATTTTTACATGAGAGTTAGCTGTCTAGTTTCCATCTACAGCTTTGTTCTGTAGTGTTAGCTGTAAGCTAATTTCTATCTACAGTCTTTTTCTGTTAGCTACTGTACTAACGTTTTCACTTTTTTTAGTTTAGTTTTCATCACATTTTTATCAGTGCTAGCTGCTAGCTGTTATCTGCATTGACGGTATCTGCTTATCTGCTATCTGTTATCTACAGTCTTTCCAGTGAAATTTAGATGCTAGCTAACTAGTTCATTTTTCTTCTGAATTTTGTCCACCTGCTAATCCTTGAGGTGAACCTGCGGGACACAGCTGAACTTCCTGTCAGTGTGTTTGCACTTTAGGTCATGATTGACAAGCAAATGTTCACATTAGCATTAAGAATCAATAAACAAATGTGTTGTGTGTGTGTGTGTGTGTGTGTGTGTTGAGCTTAGCGATACATTATTGACGGCCACTTCATGTTTAATGCATTCACATATTTTGTTGATGTTAATAATTTAGTGTGCACTCTGTTCAGCGGAGTGTATACACGCCTGAGTCAGCAAAGGCGTCCCTCAGGGGTGTGTATGCGCCTTGGATGGTGTAAACTCTGGAGTGTGTGTGTGTGTGTGTGTGCGTGCCTGAGAAGAGCCCTTTTTTCCTCCACAGAGAGTAGGCTTTTCCATCAGGGCTCACCCTGATGACGCTTGGAGGGAGGGCGTGTGTGTGTGTGTGTGTGTGTTTGTGAAACTCTTCCGTGTCTGGGCTTGCGCTCAAGGCACATCGGGTATTCAGTGTGGAAAGGGTCAGTGGATGTCTTTCCACTGTTTGTTAAGTTAATTCTGCATCAGAGCATCTTGATGGATGTGCATGTGTGTGTGTGTGTGTGTGTTTGTGGGTATGTAGTAATATAGTGTGTTGCAAGTTCAGCACAGGGAGGTATTCAGGAGGGACCGTGTGTTGTGCCATGTGTGTTAAAGGAATATTTTCTCTAGAGGAGGGGATTTCTTCCTTCCCTCCTACTCCCACTCCCACGTGCTAACTGCAAAACACCACACACACACACAAACACACACACACACACACACACACACACACACACACACACACACACACACACACACATTCATATAAGCACGCATTCTCATATACTTCCTCACGCAGACAGACCTCCTTTATCTCTCTCTCTGATCAATGGGTCTGTGTGCGCTGCGAGATTTATTTCCCGGCGACCCGGACAGCGCGGCAGCTTTTAACAGACAGTAACTCACGCCGAATGGACAAACAGAGTCAGCCATTCATCTCCTCAAGCTCCGGCTCTTCACAAACACGCACACCTTTGTCCTACGGACACACAGATCAACCATGACACTATCTCATACTGCAGGAGATTTCAGCTCGACACCGTAGCCTCCTTTACATCGCGTCCTGAGCGTCAGGTTTATATCCGGGTTGGGATTATCCTCATAAATCCTGGAGGTGTAAATGATTCCTGAGTTCTCATTTACACCTCTTTGTTTTGTGCGCATTGTATCTGGATGTATAATGATCAGATTTATTTCGGATTAGTGTCCTCACCCTGTTCGGTAGCACAGTACAACATTTATTATTATTTAAAATGTTAAGAATAATCAGCTTGTTTCTTCGACGGTTTTCTACAAAAAGTCGTTTCACTGAAAAGTCAGTGGGTTGAGTAGGGTTTAGCTAGCTGTAGTTATTCATGAATAAAACTTTCGCCACATATGGGGTAAACATTTTTACTATGCTAGCTCACATTAGTTATTGGTTGTCTAGCTAACATGGCGTGCAAATTGAGACTATTAACCCTGAAGCGTTGGATTTGAAGACACAACAAGAATATTCATATTTCTGGAGAAGTTGACTTACATTTAAATTACATGGATTTATGCAAGACTCACTTTTTCACATTTTTACACATTTAAACACTTTTTCAACGTTGTGTTGGTCAGGGTGTAAACATGCTAATTAGATATTCCGCCATTGTGATGTCATATAAGAAGAGCCCCTCGCCTGGCTTGTTGCTCAGGAGGGGTGTGGCTCAATGGTAGATCATTTACATAGACACTGAAACGGAGCAGTTGGAGGAGGAGTAAAATATAAAAAAAGTCAGTTTCAGGTTCGAGGGGAAAAAAATAAGCATGATCTAAGAAGTGTTTCAGCTGGAGCTTTAATACACACACACACACTTTGAAGAAGCTCTGAAACCTGTATTAACTTGTTAAAGAAATAGTAAAATACAGTGGAACCTTGGATTACGAGCATAATTAATTCCAGAAGCAGGCTCATATTCCAAAACACTTGTAAACCAAATCAAATCTTCCCATAAGAAATAATGAAAACTCAAATAATTCGTTTGACAGCCCAAAAAAATAAATACAGAAAAATAATTAATACAATATATGAAGTAAAAATAAAACAAATTAACCTGCACTTCAGCTTTAAAAAAAGTAAAAAAAAATCCCAACAGATAAGTGTTTCCGTTTGTGCGTGCAGATGCCGTGTATTTGTGTGTACCTTACCTTTGAAAAGAATCGTGACAGAGCAGTTTCTGTGTAGAGCAGAGTATGTGTGTCTGTGTGAAGCCCGGGAGGGGGGGTGTAAAGCCAAGAGAGTGTGTGTGTGTGTGTGTGTGTGTGTGTGTCGTTGTGAAAAAACTCAGCACTCGTAAACCAAGACATGCTCGTTTTTCAAGTCAAAATTTATTAAAAATCTTTGCTCGTCTTGCGGAACACTCGTAAACCGAGTTACTCGCAATCCGAGGTTCTACTGTAGGGGATCTTTAAGGAAGGAGTCTCCAGTGTGAGTATTTTGTCAGTGACAGAATACTTTCCCAGTGATATGGTTTTTGTCTTACAATTTTCATGAGAGAAAACAAAAGATGGTGGCTGATTATAATTGTTCATACATGAGTGATAATAGAAACTGGATTCAACGCAACCGTAAATGTTTAAAAAGTGTGACTTGTCACTCTTTAAAAAATAATAAAACTTATAATCAGTGGTATAAGGGGGGGATTAAGCAATCTGTTTCCTTTTATTTATTGCTAACTTCACTGAGCTGGAGTAAGGAAGATAAAAAGGAAAGCAGACAGATCGCTCACCTCACCCTCATTAATCCCTTCATCAACAGAAATCTCGGTAGTCGCATTAAGGTGTTAGAATGTATTAGGGTTTACAGGCGTGGCACGCATCGACACTTCTGCAGCCAAGAAATTTAAGCACGTTTTTTAAATCCGTTCCTGGACGGGCGGTGTAACGTGAGGAGAGCGGTTTGTCGGTGCCAAAAGTAGGAATGTCAGGAGCCAATACACCAACTGGGGAGTGTGGAGGATCCGACTGCGTGCTGTACGCTCTAGTCTAACTAATTAGCTTGCACTTTGCTGCGCTGTGGTTGCCCTTCTCCGCTCGGAGAGGTAGCTCCTTCCCTGCGGAGTAGCGCGTGTACCTGGAGCCAGCAAATCCCATGGCTCTGGGGAGAGCTGCAGTGTGTGGTGTGGTTTGGTTTAGTGCAACAAACAAGGTGTTTCTACCTGTGTAGTTTTACATCCATTTATGTGTGTGTATATAAATACTATATGCGTGTTCATGTGAGCTATTCAAATGCTTGGAAATCGATGCCGCTCTGGTCAAAGGCACTTAGCAGCACTTTTTGCTGCGTTTCCCCTGTAGAGACAGTTTTCCATATTTATTAATGTTTAAACATCCCAGAGTCTCGTGAGATCAATTAATAGTTTCGATAGCAGAACAAGCAGGCTCTGGCTGGATGAATATTGAATCTTGGAGCTGCGGCTCGTCTTGATGGTTCATACTCGACTGCGCCAGTGTGTCTGGTGTAATTTGGGACGAAACATCCATAAACAATTTCATTGAAAAGGCCTTCGTGGCTCGGCAGCGAGGGCGTCGGGTAATAAATCAATCCTCCGGTAAAGGCTTGCAGGTAAACACGCTGATGTAATCGCCGTCCACGCTTGCTGGAAAACCGAGCGCTCTAATAGACGATCTGCTCTGCGCTGAGAGTCTCTAATGCTGACGCCAGAGCTCGGGGCTAATTGGGAAGAGGGCTCCATGTGTGTTGAGGGGTGGGGGGGTACTTAGCAGTGTTTAACTCTTTAATGTCTAAAAATGCAGGAGATTATGACTGGCGTGGATACCTGAAACGCTGAGCAGGGGCTATACCGAGCTTCACAACAGTTTTAATCTCATGACTTGATCCGGAAATGGCAAAATGAAGAAGTAAAACACCACAAGGGATACTGTTCTGGGAAAATCCTCGATGTCGGCCCTGACATGAACCGACGTTATTTATTTTCCTACTGCAGTGTTTCCTTAAGTGGGTTATTATATATTCTAACTAATCGAATTACTGTATATTATATTGGAAGCAGAACTTCTGGGGGATCTGAGGAATAAAAGATAAGAAGAAACCAAACGTACAGTTGTGTGGTCTTATTATCGAATGTTTATTGTGATATGAATCAGGGTTTAATCCTTAAGTCAAGTTTGAAGTCTACATAGATACTGATGTTATTAAACACTTGGTGAAATAAGAGTCGAGTCTTATGAGTCATTCAAATTATTTTAGTCATTTCAGCACCTTTTATTCATAATTCACTATTTGAGCATTTTGGGATATTTAAGTCTCCAATGTCAATAGTATGTGTGTGTGTGGGCACAACGAAATATTTGGAAACCATAATAAAATCCCTTTCTCTTTTTCAATTTGTGTCTATAGATGTGCATGACCATTCTGTTCAGAGATCCTCCCTTAGGCAAAGTGGACAATTCGAATAGCACTTCCGTCTGCTCGATTCCTGAGCTCCATTTTCAGGGACGTCAAACATCCTGCATTCTGATTGGCTAGAAAAATGCAGAAACAGCGTGTTTGGAACTGGGAAGCAATTTCAGGAATGCCAGAATGCATGATCAGAGTCTGGAGACATTATGGAGACCGCCTTAAAAAGACTGTATAAAGGAGTGTAATATGGCACCTTTAAATGATTCGTTCACTGAATCGGTCGATTGCTCCAAAAGTATTACAGCATTTAAGCATGTTCAGTAGAAGTGTTAATATTTTCATGCCAAAACAAGACATGCTCACTCAGTTCTAACTTAATGCACATGAGCAGGACTCATTTAACTCATCAGCTCGTCTGATTCGTTATGCGAATTAAGAATGAACCTCTGCACTGACTGAATAATTCATTGATTAAATAACAGGCCCGCTGAATGACCAAGAATTGAATTAAACGATTCACTGACTCATACAGAGCAAGTAGAGCTGAAGGACTGAATAAATCACTGAAAGGATTCATGAGGAGCAATTATGAATATGAATGAAAATATAATTGTTTGTCATGCATGTTTTAGTTTTTGTAGTTTGAAAAGGAATGAGCGTGACCGGTGCGTCCGCGTTTATGATTCCTGAGTCATTTGCAAATGGAACATTGTTGTCCTTTCATTCTTTGATGCGTGAAAGAAAGTCAGAGCAAGACGCCCTGTTGTTTCCTGTTTTAGGCTCAGCAGAAGTTTTGTCACACTCTGGATTATTTTCTGTATTTATCTGATATATATATATACGGTATATATAAACCCAAATGGTTCTGAGGCTATAAGCAAATACGTTAGGCTAGGCAATCTCCATCCCTCTCTCTCTCTCTCTCTCTCTCTCTCTCTCTCTCAGTCTCTCGGCCTCTTCTCGATCTGGCTCTATTCTGATCTATTCATCATGCTCCTGCTGCTGTCAGAGAGGTGGAAGGCACTGAGGTGTGAGAGCCTTTAGATCAGTGACCCAGTAAATTCACACAGACGCCCGGCCTCCTCCATCCATCCCGCCCTGGGGAGCGCAACGAATCAGCCCATGAGTGTGTTTGTGTGACTGTGTGTCAAAGCAAGGTATGATTGGTCGGTGTATAGGGGAAACCTGATTGCAGCATTGAGCTTTTTCCCTTCTCTCGTTCCCGCGCCGCGAGGAATTGGAGGGCTTTTCCAGAAGATGAAGGAAAGCCGCGGACTCAAATAAGCAGTTTTGCTCAATTGATTTGAATTATACAGGGTTGTCAGCAAGCGAGCAGCAGAAAAACAGCTTGGCAAATAACAAATTATGCCACGGCGCTCAGCCGAGGGGAATTGACGGAGCTCCTGGTTTCGCTGTGAGGTCTGCCATGAGCAAGGGCAGCGAATGAAAGCAATGCAAATACGCAACGGTGAAGTACAAACTTGTTTTTTTTTTTTTTCCCATTCATTTATTTATTTTTATGCAAATTAAGTCAGACATCTTTGTTACATTTATGATTTATAAACCTTGTTTAAATGCTTTCATCAGGCTGTTGTTGATGTAGAAATACAAAAAAAAAAAAAAAAAAATCCCCTGAACCCCTTTTTGATGGATTATTTTATGAATTTAATAAAACAATTCAACCTTTTCATCCCTGAACTTTCCAACCCAAAGCACACGAATCAGTTCACCAAAAACAATCTTTATACCACAAAAGTCTCGGATCTTAAACATCAGAAGCTGTCTAAAAAGTCATATAGAATAAAGGATATTAATATTTAAAATTATATTAATGCACACTTTTTAATACACTATCGTTTCTATAGTCACAGACGACCTCAGAATCTTTATAATCATCATAGAGCGGAACTTTAAAAAAAAAAAAAAATTACATTCATTTAACATTTAAGGAAGGAGTCGCCAGTGTTAGCGCTAAAGTATGTAGCAGTCGTAAAAGTATTTCTTTAATGTCTTACCAACTTCAAGAGATGGAAACAAAACTGAAGCTGGTGAAGGAAGGATCAGGCAACAGTAGCCCCGCCCATTAGGCCTAACCTGCCTCTAATAAGTAAATAATAATTACTGTATAAGGAGGCGCTGTGGCTTAGTGGTCAGCACTGTCGCCTTGAACCTCCAGGGTTCGGGTTCGATTCCCACCTCGGGGTCTGTGTGCATGGAGTTTGCATTTGCTCCACGTTCTTGGTGGGTTTCCTCCGGGTACTCCGGTTTTCTCCCACAGTCCAAAGACATGCAGATTAGACTGATTTGCATTCCCAAATTGCTTAAGCCTGAATTGATGGGCTCCAGACCCCCCGCGAACTGGCATACAGGATCAGATGATGACTGAGAGATGTCTGAATATAATCCATATCCGTGAGCCACTTGTAGATCGACCTAGATTCTTAATTGCAGATGAGCTCCGCCTCCTTAAATTAATATGTGTGTGCGTGTGTGTGTATATATATATATATATATATATATATATATATATATATATATATAGTACAAGCTCTCTGACCCAGAGACCCCTTTAAACACACACACATGCACACAAACAGGTTGCTTAACCTTGACTTGTTTTTTCGTTCGTCTTTCCTCCTCCGCCTCTCCTCACACCCCTGTTTCCATGGTGATAGTGCCAATGCAGTTTACTTCAACTGGAGTCACATCGCTCTTCAGTGCAGCATCCTATGACTGCTCGACGGAGACACATGCTCTCTTTTTCCCCTCTCTCTCTCTCTCTCTCTCTCTCTCTTTCTTTTACACACACGTCGACTTCCACATCACAGGAGCCAAAGCTCTCGTCTACGGGGCTGTGTATAGCGTGTGACAGGAACACGCTGTCTACAGGTGCATCGTGGGAGATAGCAGGTGATGGACTCCAGGAGTGTCTCCTGCCTCCCGAGATAAAGCTGCGTTCCAGATTCCCTGCTTGCACCCCAGAATTCCCTGTGCACGCCTCCTAAGGCTAGAGAGGTTGGCGTCCGTGTTTCTGCCTGATTCTTTTCAGCGGATCAGCCAGGCGTAGAGATGTTCGGCGAAAACTCCTGTCATTTTTTTTTCTCTTTCTCTTTCCTTTTTTTTTTTTTTTTTTTGTTGCCACTTTCCATCTGTGTGCCGGTCCCGTTTTGATGACATCACACCTCACCTCACCTTCTCTCTTCTCTTCTCCTTCCTTCTATGCTACCTTTCTCTCTCTCTCTCTCCTTCCTTTAAGGCAAAGCGAGTTCTGTCTCTCCGTCTCCACCATGTCCAGCCTGGCTCCATATCCTTTTTTTTACCCCCTGCCTTCATCCTCCTTCGTCTTCTTGAATCTCAGCCAATTGAGCCATGCTACATATCTTATGCTGGCAATCCTGCTGACAATTATAACAATTACAGCCAGTTTTAGCACAGCATGCACACACACACACACACACACACACACACACACACACACACACACACACACACACACAATATGCAGTCTGTGCCAGAGTTTTATTTGCTGGAACGCCGCAATGCACAGTGTTTAATTAGAACTAAGCAGGCGGTGTTTGTTTAATCTGTACTCTGCAATACCCATTTAGTTCCCCTCCACCCTCTTTTTCTCCCCCCCCCCAGCGTTTTTTATTTCCCCGATCTTCCCGCTCCAGTCCTGAGGTGTATATTGAATGAGCTGGATCTTTTCTCCTTCAGTACTCTAAGCCAGAGTTGCACCTCATCAAGAACGACACGATCCACCTCTTACTGACTGTCGTTCTGGATTGCCTGAAAGAACCCACACCCCAGCGCGCGCGCACACACACACACACACACACACACACACACACACACACACGTGTGGCTTGCATATTACCATATCTGTGTAATACTATGCCTACATCTATCCTGTTAGACATAAAGGTGCTGTACAGAAACATTATCATTCCCTAAGGCATAAACAACTTAATTGCACCTTCAAATATACAGCACCGGCCCTTGAGGTCCAATTAAATGGCTTTTAAATGCGTGCTAGATTCACTTTTCCAGGTAACTACAGGAGACCAACACTGGCAAAGCATTTGTACCCTGAAAAGTGCCACGTAATGAGCCGAGGGTTTGCTTGCTATGTCCTGATACGTGCCAATAAATCAAGAAACTTATAGAACAAACTTATAGAAAGGCATAAAACCATACATTCGATATATTTTTACCTGAGATTCACTGCAAATACCTGGAGAATTTAGGCTAACACTTTAAAGGGCATTCATATTTTGCTATTTCTGTAAATTAGGTGTGTGTTAATGCCCCAGCTGAAATGCCCCTCAGTCAATGCTCTGTTTTACTCCTCCTTGAATGTCTAGAGAAGTGCAGAGCTGAGCAGCAAGCTGGTTGGAGGAGGGGCTCTCTCATATGAGGTCACATTAGGAAGAAAATCTAATCGGCTTAGCCCTTGAAATTTTGTTTCATGTTTCTAAGTACAAAGATACAAAAAAAAAAAAAAAAAAAGGTACATGAATGAGGCTCCCTCCCGTTTTTCTACGATTTTTCCTAACTGATGTGCCGGTACATACAGTACTGTACGACCGGGTCAGTATAATAGTTTGTTCCCACTACTTGAAGATTCACAATGTGCTTATAAGAGAAAAAAATTAAGACCCGAAACATTGAGAAGGTTTTTTTTATGATTATAATTAATATGAAGTTTATTCAAAGCAACATACTGTAGGACTGAAATTAAAGTAAGGGTCTCACTGGAAGGCCTGGTTTGTAAAAGCTTAACCATAGAACCAGTGCAGGCAAGTTGGGTTGATACAGATATAATACAGATATGATAGAACGCCATGGTTTGCACCATGTTGGCATTTTCTGCCAATGCAAGTCCCATGTTAGTACTGCAAATGTTCAAAAGAATGCAGAAAAATATTCCGTCTAATTAAATTCTTCTTCCAGTTTCAAAATAAAGATTGGACAAAGGAATATAGTCACGTGATGGGATGAGCTCATATGGACCCTATTCCAGAGGGATGATCCTGCATAGTGTCCACTGACCAAGCTGATATTGTGAAGGAGTGGTCCTGGGAGCATGATAAATCTTTTTTTACATCTGATTGTGCGCTGTAATTGAAGCTACAGGTGGTCAAAAAATTATTATTTTTTTTTTCCAGCCAGGCAGTGTACAGTACAGACCAAAAGTTTGGACACACCTTCTCATTCAAAGAGGTTGAATTTGTGTTATGGCAAGAAAAAAGCAGCTAAGTAAAAAAAAAAACGAGTGGATATCATTACTTTAAGAAATGAAGGTCAGTCAGTCGGAAAAATTGGGAAAACTTTGAAAGTGTCTCCAAGTGCAGTCACAAAAACCATCAAGCGCTACAAAGAAACTGGCTCACAGGCGGACCGCCCCAGGAAAGGAAGACCGAGAGTCACCTCTGCTGCGGAGGATAAGTTCATCCGAGTCACCAGCCTCAGAAATCGCAGGTTAACAGCAGCTCAGATCAGAGAGCAGGTCAATGCCACACAGAGTTCTAGCAGCAGACACATCTCTAGAACAACTGTTAAGAGGAGACTGAGTGAATCAGGCCTTCATGCTAGAAGATCTGCTAGGAAACCACTGCTAAGGACAGGCAACAAGCAGAAGAGACGCGATTGGGCTAAAGAACACAATAAAGAACACAATAAAGAAAACTCTTTGAATGGGAAGGTGTGTCCAAACTTTTGGTCTGTACTGTATATTTAATCTAATTGCTAGATTGCTGTAATACATGTTGATATGAATTATCATGATCAAGATGATGGGTGGAGAGTACACCTTGTCTGGAGAAACAAACCAAAGAAATATTGTCCGTTTCATATCCGTCTTCCGACATGTCTGAAGTTCTTTTTCTGATCTTCTCACATCTGGATATCTGCACACTCCAGCAGCGCTAAGCAACACTCTGGTGCTCGGCACCTGCCAGTGATAACATGTGTTCAGCTCTCCAGCGTTAATCGAGGCGATAAATAGAGAGCAGAAAAGCAGAAATGACGCTTCTGACACATTTTAGGAGATGGAGCGAGCTAAGTGTAATGTCTGTGTGGAGCGGGGCCGCTCAAATTACAGAAAGACGTTTGAATGACAAGACAAGCTGGTCAATTGGCGGGCCATTCTCTCGCCGCCTGGGCGGTGTGTCTGAGCGTTTGCGTTCAGCATTAATGGGGTTTAATGGATCTGAAGAGGTCTTTAAGCAGAAGGGCTTGTTTAAGAAAGCGCTCAAGGGCAGCGTCCAGCTGCCTGCTTTCTCTCTTTTCACACGGATGTGTTTACCCCTGAAGCCTTGTCCTTCGCTTGCTCCTTCTCTTGTGCGCTCTCTCTCTCTCTCTCTCTCTCTCTCTCTCTCTCTCTCTCGTATGAATAAGCGATGAGATTTCATACCTCACCGACCTCGGGCACTTTTTACAAGTTCATCAATCATCCCCCCTTTCGTCTCTTACGCGGAGCAGATGTTTTGGGGGGTGCTGAATTTTTCGGGGCCTCCTTCTCCTGACCCCGTTCATAGATCTTACTCAGCGAACAGAAAGGAAGATTAACATGGAAAAGAGACGGAAAGCGTACGGACTGCCATCATTGGAGTGTAAAGAGGACGAGCGAATGCTACCGGACAGCCGGGTCACGGCGAAGCGGGCATTGATCAGCTGAGACCTTGGACTATGTTGAATTATAAGAGCAGAGGTTCTAGCTCAGAGCGTGTAAAACCCAACTATCGCACCTTGCCTGGGGTAGTGTGTACTGTATATACGCCCACTCACACTCATTCCTCTAGTTCTGACATGCACCACAGTTTAAAAAGAATATGTTATCCGCCAGAGCTGGAGAGAAGGACGACGGCGTATGTTCACAACCCTTCTTTTCATCACACATCAACTGAAGAATGAATTTGGTTTAAATGAATTCTCCAATTCACCTTCAGTGAGTTCAGAGAACGCTCAGCTGAGGCTTTTCCTTTTTTTTTCTCTTTTTTTTTGTCTTGTAGGTTCTCATTAAATACAGACATCATGTTCAACTCTAGAAATGAACTGCTCCTGACGGTTCTTGTCTACCGTTCAGTCCAGGGTTAAAACCCTGCATGCAGAAATGACTTCAAATAGACTGTTTTTTTTTTCTAGTTATGGAATAAGTAAGGGAAAAAAAACACTAGAGGGAGTGATGTTGTAGGAAAATAATCAATGGCAGCACAAAAGTTTGCTAAGAATTACAATCCTTTATTTCTTAAACACCAGAACATAATTTTTCTTTATCTGATTATAATTATATCTAATGCATCATGCATAATCATCATTTTCACACACACACACACACACACACACACACACACACACACACACACACACACACACACACACACCCCTTTCTTTCAGACAGGCTATGATTTAACATCTTCAACAAAAAAAAAATGAAGAAATTCTTTGCATTTTAAAAAAAAAATCCTCAGGGCTATACGCAATACTAACAACTGTCAACGTTTACGATTTCAACACACCCCAGTGTAGGTCTCTTCCAAATGGTTGAGATGTCGCTTCATGGTAAAAGTGTCTCATAAAACAGCTAAAATTTTTGTGTGGTGATGCAACAGCACAAATGTGTGAGCATTATGGTAGAAAAATGTGTTATTGCTTTGACTAACACAGATGTGCACGCATGATGGCTGCCTCGCATATCCTGCGCTTTTTGGTGCTTAAACTGTAGGGACTGTATAAACAGCCGGTATGCCAAAAATGGCAGAACGTTTTTTTTTTGTTGTTTTTTTTTGAAGGGAAGTTGTGCTACAACACAATTGAAAAAAAGACATTTGCTGTGTCTGTTTAAAGAAAAAAGTTGAAAGTTTTTAGAAAAGTAGACCTCAACCGATTGGTAGAGATGGTCCAATCAGCTTAAGTTCAACACTTTTTTCAATATGATAAATGACTCAAAATTTGCTCTACTAAACTGTTGAGTAAAATGTTAAGGTTTAGGAACCTAAAGAGCATGTGTGCAAATAAAGAATTTGTTAAAGACCTGGAAATAGTTTGAAATGGTGGTTTCATACTGTAGAGTTTGTGTTACCACGAATAACCAGTAACATGGTTTTAGACGCTTTAGTGATATTGAGGATGGCTGTAAGAACCGGAGGAATGACAAGAGCAGGAAGTGGACTCATCGAGCAGTGCTGTGCATTAGCTCAGTCGTATAATCAAAGAAAAGGGGGTGCATTTACATTTGCACACGTTACTACACACTCTTTAATGTATTGTCTCCGGATGCAGCAGAATGACGTATTGATTCGATCAATCAATGAAGTAAAAGCCATAAGTGCTGTTCACTACTGTAATGGTGGCACTTAAGGAGGGTGGACCATCATTCCTGAACAACTACATCACCGTATCACTCCATCCATCCAAGAAAGAGAGAGAGAGAGAGAGAGAGAGAGAGAGAGACAATATGAAGTGGCATTAAGGCTGACTCTGCTGTGTGTCTGCCTCCTTTCCTCTTTTGTGTTTTAATGATTAATGTGTGGCTAAGCAGGGGGTCCACTCCTTCATTACGCCGCCCCTCTCCTTCTCTCTCCTTTCCTCTCTCTCTCTCTCTCTCTCTCTCTCTAACCATCCTTCTATCCATTTGCTTTTGGTAGCAATTCATCATGCAGTGCTTTGTGTTGTATGTATGTAAAAACGCGTTTAAAAGGGGCTGTGAATATTATCAGATACACTACACCGGCATGGAAATTCCTTCCTTCCCTCTTTCCTTCCTTCCGTTTGTCTTCTTTCCATTATTTTGCTCTTTACTTTTTTTTTCTGCAGTATTTTGCTTTTCCTTCCTTCCTTTCTTTCTTCCTTCCTTCCTTTCTTTTTTCTTTCTTATACATTTTTCTTTTCCTTTCTTTCTTCCTTCCTTCCATTCTTTCTTTTTCTTTCTTCTATTTTGCTCTTCACTTCTTCCTTCCTTAATTCTTTCTACACTTTCATTCTCCTGCATTTTGCTGTCCCTTCCTTCCTTCTCTGTTTCTTCCTTCTATTCTTTCTTTCCTTCTGTTTTATTCCTCTTTTTGCGTTCTCTTTCGCCGTCTTCCTTTTTTCTTTTGTCTTTCTTTATTGTTCTTCCTCCCTCGCTTCCTCTCTTCCTTATGTATTTTGCTCCTTTCTTCCCTGCTTCCCTTCCTCTTTTTCTTTTGCATTATGCACATTTTCTGCTTCCTTCTTTTAGTTTCCGCCTTCAAGTAAAATTTAATTTCAAATGAAACGTCGCTGCATACTGCAACACGACATAGAAGTGTATTTGCATTTTAAAAATCCTCCCTGTCTCCAAACCAGATTTAAAGGAGGCAGTGTGTGTGCGTATGCGTGTGTGCTAAAACAGTAATTATTTTTACAGTAAAGTCATTTTGTCAGTTGTGTGAGTGTGTTTCTGGTTCCTGACCCTGCGCTAACTGCTCCGCTCTCTCCGCGCTCTCAGCACACACGAGCTCAGTGGCTCAAGGAGCTATTTTGACTCATCAAACATTCATCAGTTCAAAGCAGCATCTACAAGAAACGACTCGGCCCTGTGTGCGGGTGTGTGTGTGTGTGTGTGTGTTTGTATGTGTGTGTGTGTGAGCGCGTCCTCAGCCTTAACCTTTGGCTGTGATCCTATAAGAGAAGGATCAGCTGCCTGACACAGTTTGTCAGTCGGTCTTTATTGCCTGCAATAACGGCTGAGCTGCTTTTACAAAAGAAGCAATAGAGAGCTCGCCAATAGGTGCAAAATTTCTCTGTGATTTCAGTCGAGAAGAATGGGAGGAATAAAGGCAGACAGCCTGAGGTGGGGGAAAAGAGAACAGAGAAGAAGAAAAAAAAAACAAAAAACGCGAGGATGATTGTTGAAAGCTTTAACCGTAATCCCACACGGAGCTGGTGCGTCATCCCCGGTGTCCTGATTTGCTCCGGGTCTCATATATGTTTAAAGCGGGCTTCTTGTACATGGATGCCGAAGTATTGACCTTCTTGATGAGCTCTGATCCACGGGGAGCAGATCTGGAGCTCTTGAGTGCCTCCCCCAGGCAAACACTTACACACAAGCACGTATAAGAACAAAACCTGGCACCGGGATGGAGCGAGATGGGATGAGATGGGTCTGGATAGGGTGGGAGATCATATTGAATCGCTTTAAGTGCCGTTTCATGGCTCTGCGATTCAGCTTTAAGTGCGCGGTGCGTTCCTCCGGGACGCTGCGTCCAGCCCTCCGGCGGATCGTACGGAAACGGCCCGCTGAACTCCGGCAGAGCGCCGAGGTCAGGCCCAGACTCTTGAGGTTAAGTATGTTATGACTGATGAGGTGGCTTAATAGTGCACGTCTGCTCGGTTATCGATTAACGGCATGGATTATGCATGCCTTTCTCCATTTGTGTCCACACAGACGATGCCGTACATTAGGATGACGGATGTGGGAGAACATAAACTCAGGCTCAATTGCCTTTTTGTTGCACCTCTATTACATTATACATGATGAAATGCGCGGTCTGCTTCTTCCGAACGTGCAAGCTTACAGTACAATGCTCTCGTTATATTTACGGGCGTTCTGCTGCAGTGCGATTTATTTTTTTATTTTTTTGATAATAATAATATAAAGAAAACAGAATGCAATCTGATTAGGTTTCGGAGTCGCTATAGAGATTTGATTTTGATTCACGGTGGCATAATGCAATTATGAACTATTATGTTGCTTTTTCTTTTCTTTATTTTTTTTTCTTTTCTTTTCTTTAGAAAATGTTGGGAACCAAAGCACACGATACAGTTTGTCTGTAGGCAGTACCGCCTTTGTAGTGAGAACATACTGTGGAAAAAAGAAAAATGAGAATTTAGCTTGACTGTTAATGTCCCTTTTAAATGCTAAATGTAAAATGGAGCTTCAAATAAAAGGAAATAGCAACAGGAAATAAAACACTGTGGATAAAATATATTTAAAAAATGAGAGAAAATACTGAATTGAAAAAAGGAGAAATACATACAAAGAAAATAAAACATATTAATATTAATACACATGCCTGCTCATCCTTTTATTTATTTATTTATTTATTTATTCATTCATTCATTCATTCATTCATTCATTTTTTAAACTTATTTATTTATTTATTTATTCATTTATTTTTGACAGCAAAGCGTAAACATTTCTTTTTATAAATTACAGTTGAAAAAAATTCATTCGAAATATTCTAATAACAATATAATAAATAAATAATGTAATATGTTAAAATATTTTAATAGCTTTAATAGCTACATTTTAATTGCATTTATGCAACATGAACTTTGAAGATGTTTCATATACTTGATACACATGAAAAAAAAAAAAAAAAAAATTTAAAATCCACCCAAGCACTGTGTTCAAACATTAATCTCTAAGCATGTAAAATCTGATTATGGCATTTTCTCATGGATTGTTTTTTTTTGTTGTTGTTGTTCTTCCCATCTCTATAATCCATTTCTTTTTTCAACCCTCTACACCAAATGCTAACTTTGTCCTGATTTAATTCAGTCATTGATTTAAGCTTTGTTGTAATGTGTTTTATTGACGATGCTTTGCTTTATATCTGGAGGATTGTGAGGGATTTGGGCCTCTTTTTTTTTTTTCTTTCCCTCCGTATTAAAATTCAGGGTTTTCTTCGTAGCTCAGGCTTGAATAGACCTTCAGTCATCCGTCCTGCCAGTCCCAGAGACATGAGCCGTATCTTATTCAGACCCGTCCAGACGCTCACAGGGCCTGTGATTTGCGCCGGTGCCCCGTGGGCGCAACCGAGCTCCCACACACACAAAGGCCCAGTGGGTGTGCAGCGAAGCTTTGCACAAGGCTCATGGAAAAACAGCCTTTGCTTGGTTGTTTACTTAACACCACTGAGATAAGTGTGGCCGACACACATTCATGCGCACACACAACCATGCACACACACACACACACACACACACGCACACATGCAAGCATTTCGCCTACGGGCTGCACCCGTGGTCCGGTCTAGACGTGTTCATCCACCATACAGCCCTGAGGGCAAAGGTCAGAGGTCAAGCTCAATGGAAATAGGAGGGAATGATTATGTTGATGTTCCCCCAGGGTGAGACTTTGTGCATCATGCCAGTGTGTGATAAGGTTATGCATGCATGAACGCATTTTGTTGCAGCTGACGGGAACAGATTAAGCTGTCACTCCTTGGTTTTAATGGCTGCTGTTCGATTTGATGCACTTGGCTCATAAAGCACTTCCTTTTAATGCAGTCCTGAACCGTGATGAAAAATAAATAAATAAAAAAGTGCAGTGTTGGTATTACAACGTGATAATTTCTTATTTCTTGATATTATGCCATTATTTTTGCTTTTTTTTTATTTTTTTTTATTCAATATGCTCTTTTTTAGATAACTAAACAAGCCTGTTTATTGTAATGCTATTAACAGATGTATGTACATGTTTAATGATTACTATACTGTGCAAAAGTATTGACACCCATTTCTTTATATGAAATTAAATTAAATGCAAGAAATGTAAAAAAAAAAAAAGTTTTACTGTGACAGGCTACAAAGTGTCTAAAGATAAGAAGAATGCCATAATAAATCTATAGGTCACTGTGTGCCAACAAAAGGTCGTCTTCTTTGAAATCCTTAGAGGCAAAAGATTGACAGGTTAAAGCAAACATCCTGCTTGCTAAGCAAACTAGCTTGCTACAACAGCTAACATAAGTGATCAATAAAACCTTCTTCATAAAGATAAATACAGATTTCGGAGAAAATTATGATGCAAAACCAAAGACATTAAAATAAAATCCTGTGCTATGTATGACGTGCGGGTGTTTGAATAGGTAATTTTTGTTCATTGATAGATTTCTGCATTTGTAAGGAGGGTGGAAATGAAGATGTGTTTCTAAAGCAGCTGAAGAGGTCAGCGCAGTATAAACATATTCACAAGATTATTCCACAGATCCGATTCTGCAGGTTCGATTCCAGCCTATGATGTCATTATGTACACACGGTTAAATGAGGCGGGGCGAGGTTTTGTTAATAAACTTACTAATTGAGCGCCATCTATGTGTGTAACACCGCTCTGGAGTCGGTGGTGTGGGGAAACATGACTGTATCTTCGGGTAATGAACCTCAGGACGATGGACACACACACACACACACACACACACAGACATACTCTATTTAATTGAAATGACCCCCTGGGGTTGAAGCGGTGACCATGGCAATTAAAACTGCCTCTAACCACAGGGGGGGTGATTTGGTCACAGCTAAGCAGGAGATCATCATGTGTGAGTGTGTGTGTGTGTGTGGGTGAGAGAGAGAGAGAGAGATTACAATGCGTGCATGCTCCATGCTTTCAATGCTCAATCAGCGGTTAATGATAGTAAATAGTGGCCCTGCTACTTAATATTTCAACGAGTCAAGTGGCCTCCCTACAGGTCTCTCTCTCTCTCTCTCTCTCTCTCTCTCTCTCTCTCTCTCTCTTCCACCCACTCTCTTTATTGCTCATTAATACACCTCTCCTATAATACAACTAGCCATCGACACAGATATCATAGAGAGACAGATGTATCACAACGGAGCAGATTGTGTATGTGCTCTAAGTGTGTGTGTGTGTGTGTGTGTGTGTTTGAGAGAGATTGTCTTTGCGTGCATGTGCATGCCATCCTTTTTAACGCCAACATTTTCTCTCAACTATTCCTATACATCATTTTTCTTATACTTGACATTCCAGCATAGAGAGAGAGAGAGAGAGAGAGATGTGAGATTCATTCCGGTGGATTTCATAAAATACACCTTGTCATTTTAAGCCATTTAACTGAAATAAGTAGAAAGTTGAATTCTTTAATAAATCATGTTTGTGTAAACGCTCAAACAACCTGTTATTGCTATTACTGTTAGCTACGTCAGTTAGCCTGCTCGCAACTAACTGCTAGTCACCTAGGTTATATTTGTCACAAGTGGGATGGTAATATGTAAAATATATAGATTTTTATTTTTTATTATATCATAATAAATGATCATTAGCTCACTCATTCAAACACACATTGCTCCCTAGAGAGCATGCTAGTGTGGGCACAGTGAGGGCAATAACCATGATGCCGCCATGAACAGCATGAGTGGGGGCAGCCCACACTGAACAGAGTGTTGTCCTGCTGAGAGTATGCTCTGGGTCCACGCTCTTTTTGTGGGCTGCCCACAGCAGTCAAAATGAGTTTGTTTCATGACTAGCATTACAAAGTTAGCATGCCTCATGGCTAATAAAACAAGCAAACTAGCACACATTTCCTCACAATTTATTTAGCACGGCTCAAACGTACCAAAACTCTTTCATTTCCTGATTAGCATTGCTATGTTAGCAAGCTAACTGTCTTTCAAAACTAGCACACATTTTTCTTCTGCTATTACAGTATGTGATTTATTTTACAGTGTCAAAATGTAAAATATATAATATTAGGGTTTCTTTTTTTCTGTGCAAGCATTAGTAAGCTAGCAAACTAGCTTACATTTTCACAGGAAACCTTTAGTAGGTCCCACAGTTTTCAAATTTTGTGTTTTCAAATCGTCACTAACATTAGCCAGTTTAGCTAACTAGCTAATTGCTTGACCATTCGTAAGCTAGCTTGTGTTTTTTCAAATGGTTTAACAATAAATGCTGACAGCCATAACTTGTTTTAGCAGTAATATTATCCTAAGCACATTAGCCTGATTACAGATTAGCTCATTTAATTGCTAGTAGTTTAGCTCACATATTGCACCGTACCATGTATACTACGTGAGTCTGGATGTAGCTCGTTATTATTTAACAGCCTTTAAACATTTTGTTTCATTGCCAAGTTCAACCACCAAAGCATGCTACCTAGCTCGACCTTTATAGCAAATTAGCGCATATTTTCCAGGGTAGGTTCTTGGCTGAGGGTGGAATTTCGGTATCAAGTCTCAATTTGCATAATCATCATTTCAGCATATAACAAAATCATTAAAAATGAATTTAAAAACAAGCGAGTGTCCTGGATAGATACACAGATGCATCATTAGCGGTGACCACAGCTGTTTTCGTTAATTACCACGAGTTTGGTGCTAAACTTCAGACAGCCTTTATCTTACGCATCTGACCGTCTGTTTGCAGACGGTGCGAGCGTGTGTGTGCGAGTGTGTGTGTGGTGTTATCCCTGACGACATTAGGCAGCACAGAGTGTGCTGACTTTCTCCCTGCTGTCTTGTGAAACACAGTGGCAGGAGCAGCCATGTTTGCCGCCTGCTTGCACTTATATTAAAATTCATCTCCCTGAACTGGGGTCACGCATGGGAGAACATAAGCGCAGATATCCTGGATCCAAAATTAAGGCCTGATTCTGTTCTAGACAACAGATGGCCCTTCAGCGCTCCTCTCTTCCCTTTTTTTTTTTTTTTTTTTGCTCTTCTCCACCTGCTGGTGCTCTGCAGAGCTCTCTTCATATCACCACTCTTTTTTTTTTATTTTATTTTTTTATAATAATGCTGCACTTCCTCGAGTGTGGGGATGTATAGGAGTATGTGCTCATCCTAACAAACCTTGAAGCAGTGTGTGTGTATGTGTACTGTATATATATGTGTGTGTATATATATATATATAAATATGTGTGTGTGTCTCCAGCCAGCCGTTCCTGAGGTAAGTAGGCTAGTGTGATTAATGGACCAGCGCTGATGCATGGCTGTAGTGCCCGAGGTCTAACCAGCTGAGAATTCCCTCACACACTTAATTCATACTCGGTCCTGCGAGCGATTAACATAAGATGACTAAAACCAGTCAATTGATCTTCTGCATTGCGTCAGAGCATGGCGTAGTTCCAAGGCTAGCGCCCCCTGTTCTAGACAGGATGTTATAGCATCATTTGAACATGTGGCACCTGCTGAGAATTTTTCCTGTGCACACCTGGGCCAGTTCATAACAGTACATGGCATAGAAGAGTAAATATTATGTATGCAAAAAATATTTTAAAATCCCTTTTTTGAGATACAGTATCATCTCATTACTGATTTCAGACACGACCGTGATGCAAAGAGTGATATGAAGACCACCAAAACAATGCCTTATTTCAGTCACAACTTCTGATTTATATCAGGGATGAGGTCATATCCAGGGTTGCCAGATCACACTGAAGAAATCCCAACTTGGCAGTCCTTCAAACCTGCCCATAAAACTTAAGAAGAAAAAAAAATGTGGCGTGGTGGTTAGTAGTGTGGCCTCACAAATCTGGGTCTGTGCGCGTGTCATGAGTCATGTTCTCACTGTGCTTTGTGGGTTTCCTCCTTGTACTCCGGTTTCCTCTCACAGTCCAAAGACGTGTAGGTTAGGTTAATTGGTGTTTCCAAATTGTCCTTGTGTTTGTGATTGTGCCGTATGATGGATTGGCACCCTTTGCAGCGTATAGCCCGCTTAAAGCCTCAAGTCCCCTAGGATGACGCTCCAGGCCTTTCGTGACCCTTTACAGGATAAGCGGTATATGAATAAGTAATAAGTGTGTGTGTGAGAGAGAGAGAGAGAGAGAGAGAGAGAGCAAGTGTTATTACCCACCTAAGTCAGATTTTTCAGCTCAAGATGATAAAAGCCCACAAACATAGCCTTTTAAAGCATCATTTCCTAGACTGTTATGATTGTTAGGTCCACATTACATAACTACAGTACATCCTTTATTAGTACGCCATAATCCTGTTTCTGCCTATCCGTCAATGCGACTGAATGCAGTTCAGACGTGTTGAATGTTATCCGTGAATGTTGACTGAAGAATTCATGATTAGCATAAATCCTTATTGTTTGCCCTTGGAGCTCAATTATAAGTTCATTTGCAGTATTTTATTTTCATTATTTATTTAATTTTTATAGTCTAGGAAAAGAGGATGAAATTCTTGTCTTTGATGATCACTAGATAGAAATTAGGTTAATGAGTGCAAATGCATTACTTTAATATAAAGAATTTCGCTCTGGTAGAGAGATCACACAATAGCTAGATATTTATATTTCATGTAGTGTGCTCTTATATCATGTGTGGCTTTCAAAAAAAGGGGGGGGGGGGATCATATAAGGATGACGAGTGTGGCTTTAAAAATATTTTATGGAAATGGTGTTTTGCCCCCTGGCCCTGGCACGGGCTCTGCTCTGCTCTGATCAATAAATAATGGCGCTGGAGTGGAGGTAACAGATTGTGGGAGAGTGGAGGGAAGAGAGCAGACAGGCGAGCGTTCAAACACAGTAGGAGCTGTCACTGACCTGCCTGACTCTGTGTGTGTATGTGTGTGTGTGTGTGAGAGAGAGAGAGAGAGAGAGAGAGATGTTAGGGAAAAATAGAGACAATGAGGAGCTGAGAGCAAGAGTAAGTCAGAGAAAGAAAGAGGAAAAAGAGAGAGAGTTAGCAGGTGAGAGAAAGGAATTAAGAAGATTAATGTCCCAATTAAAAGGAGGGAAGTGATAGCAAGGAATCCTGTTGTGCTGCAAACTGGAAAAGAGGTGACGCAAGCAAAAAAAAAAAAAAAAAGACAAAAAGCGAGCGAGGCAAGCATTAAGAGAGTTCTTCTAAAATTTAGAGGAGGAGGAGGAGGAGAGGGGGGGAAAAGAAGACAAAAGTAAGAGAGAAAGAGACCGGAAAGCATGAAGTCCCCAGCCCATTGAAACAGCTCATGCTAGAATGTTTACCTGTCAAACCCATCGTGCAAACTCTTGACACGCCTGCTGCTGCCTCGTCTGAACACTCACCAATGCTTTTATTGCCAATTACCACCAATTACCAGTGTTTCAGACGCAATCACCGCGCTTACTAAAGTAGTGATGGGAATTCTACAGGTAGCACCTGTGCCACGCTTTAGACGCACTTTCCTCTCGTTTGCCTAACTCTCCTCTTTAGTGCTTGTTTAATACCTCTGTGACAGCTCTCTGATGTCCTCAGATGTAGATCGGCGTAATGATGTCCATATGCTCAGTGCTCAGACAGAACTTTACGCAACGCTCAGTCTTTCAGTCTTAATTCCATCTTTAGTGAACACTTTACTTAAAGGGATCCTACAAAAGCCTTTATAACACATTCAATAGCGTTGCATGAAAGGATTAAGTCTGAACTTCTCGTTTATGTGACCATGAACAACGTTTATTTAACCAATGAACAATATGAACCTATGAAAAATATGTTTAAATATCGAATAAACCGAAAGAGAATCCATGGAAAAACTCATAATTGTCTAATGAATTATTGGAAGAACCAATGAACCCCTTAATTATCCATTGGATGTTTAAATCAAACCTATGAAGTGCTTGCGAGTATACACTGAACACCTACAGTAAAAGGAAACTAAGAATAATGCTTAATTATGATGAAAATCCCATAGTTATCCAGTTAATGCTTAAAAGGACTATTGAAGAGCCCTGATTATTAAATAAACCCCTAGAAGGACCCATGCATAATCGTTAATTAGACAAAGGATCTTTAAAAGAATCAATGCAGAACCCTGAATGATCCAATAAATTCTTTAAAGAAACTACGGAGAACCCTTAATTATCCCATGAACTATTGAAAGAACCCATAAAAGACTTTTAATGATACAATGAACACTTAAAGGAGACCTTGAATTATCTTTTACTATCCAGTGAATCCATAAAAAAACCCGTAATTACCAAATGAATTCCAAAAAGAACCACTAAAGAATCCCTAATTATCTAATGTGTACGCCTTAAAGATCCCATCAACAATCCCTAACAATTCAATAAACCCTTGAACATATGAAAAGTCCACATGTATTCAGTGTATGGTTTGGTGAACCCCTGAAGAACCCTTAATTAATTATTTGGTGAATACTTGAAATTATCCAAAGGACCATTAAATGAACCCATTAAGATCCCTTAATGATCCAATGACCATTAAAAGGAACTCTTATTTAACCAAGAAAACCTTAAATAAACGCAAAAAGTCCATTCAGTTGACACTTCAGATAAGCCCTGAAGAAGCCTTAATTATTCAGTGAATACTTTAAATAAACTTCTTAATCTTAAGAGAACCCCAGAAGAACCCTTATTCATTCACTGAGTACTTAAAGGGAACTATGACGAACCTTTAATTATAAAGCAAGCCCTTAAAATAACCGATAAAGAATCCTTAAATATCCACTGAACCCTTACAAAAACTACGAAGAACCCTTAATGATCCGAGGAACCCTGTATTATTCTTCAAAACTTCAATGGGCACTTTAGTGCACTTATACTTATCCTCTCAACCCTTAATAAAAGGATTTATGAAGGACCCTTAATTATCAAGTGGATCATTAAAAGAACCCACAAAGAACACCTTAATTATTCAGTGAACAATTAAACGGAACCAAGAACAACTAAAAGCAACACTTACGGAACTAAGACCTTAATTATTCAGTCTTAAGTCCATATATTGAATGGACACTTTCAGGAACCGGTGAAGAACCCATAATTATCCACTGAACCACTAAAAGGAACTATGAAGAGCTCTTAATTGTGCAATGCACCATTAAAAAAAAGACATGAAGAGCCCTTGATTTTCCAGTGGAGTCTTGAAAGAACCAACGAAGGACTCTTAATTTGCTAATAAACCCTTAAATAAATTTATGTAAAGTATTTCACTATCCGATGGACACTTTGGAGAACCCCTGAAGAACCCTTAATTATTAAATGAATACTTAAAGGAAGCCATGAAGTGCTCTTATTGTTGTTGCAGTGCAAGAAAGAACAGGCAACTCTCTCTCTCTCTTTCTCTCTCTCTCTCTCTCTCTCTCGTTCCCTCGCTCTCTCAAGCTGTATAGATTGTTTTCTCTAAACTGCTGAGTGTATTATCTACGTGCTTCATTTGTTTGAAGAGTCGCGCATTGGCGTGCAGTGATATCGTCCTATAGCGGAATCTCCAGGGACAGTGCTGTGTGAACGCTGATCAATGAACCGGTCTCGGGTCACCGTTCTCCAGCGCAGACGGGGCAATCGATTTGTTGTTGCCATAGAATTGGCTTATGCTCTTTATTTTCTCATGCTGGCATCACGCATCGATGTAGGTTACTTTTTGTGGCTGCCTGCCGTGACCCTGTGTAATCAGATATATCGGGATTGCTCGGGCAAATAGACCTGACGTATTAGTCTATATTTGGGGCTGGAGGACGTGCTAGTGGTTTTAACAAGCTGAAATTAAACATGGTAATTGGGATGAGAGGGGGGGGGGGGGGACAAAAAACTTTGACATTTTTTACAAACACCTAGAGACGTCTGGAGTTGTAGTGTGTATCCGACATAATGGAGGGAATGTTTGTCTAGTTTAGGGTACAATTTAGGGAGATATTTTGTGTGTGTATACTGTATGTGTGTTTTGATTATGGAATAAAACATGATGAGTTGTGCTGTCTTAGGAAAATAAGCAACAACAGAACATCAGGACATGGCCTTGTGCAAAGCTATCACTCGAAACTTGAGAATTCTGTCATTTTTACTCCTCTTAAACTACACCAATTCCATTAAATTATGACATGGTGCATTTAATAATATTTTATAGTTATGTTTAATGTGTTAGGACGATCCAGTGATCCAATGAAACCTAAAATTATCCTTTAAAAAGTATTTAAGTATAAATAAAAATAGCAAGGGAATCCATGAAGGTCCTTTAATTATTCAGTGGACGTTTAAAAAACAAGATTTTATAACATGAAAGGTTTGTTCTTGTTGTTATTTACATCATATGAGTTTTAAAGAGTTGCTCGCTTAAAGAGTTGTCTCTCGTATTAAGTTATCTGGAAATAAAATTGCAGCTTTTAAGAAACTTGAAAATGCAAACATTACCGTTTTGTAAATCCATCTCCTCCTTTGGAAAAAAAAAAAAAAAAAGCATTATTATGTCTGAATGTTGTGAAGAGTGAAATACACTCTTCTTCAACGTATTTCTGAAATCAGTGTTAGTTGTTAGTTTAGAAACTAAGCTGCTTTAATAGGAAATAACTGAGCATGAAGTGGTGCTGGGGTACAAATCATCTGTCTGCAAACTTATGCCTTCATTTGTACGGACACAAGTCCCAAATCAAAATCTCATCTGACACACACCTGTGCCACGTCCGCGTCTGGAACGCACGCACACACGCCACATGCTGTAAACACTAGTGATGTAGCGCTTCCTCGTGCATTAAACACAAATCCTGTTTAGAGCAATACGGCCTGCCATGTTCCCTCACATATAATCCACATTAAAGACTGCAGCTCCTTCGCTTCGCAGGGGCCCGTCTTAAATAATGCACTCCGTCTGCGTGCGTTAGACACGCCGCATAAACACTGCGTCTACATCAAAGCCCGCTTTGCTTGTAGTAAGCAATGAGGTAGTCTGCTTCACTTAACACAGAGCGGCGTTATGAAATGCGATCACCGGGTCCTACTCGGGCCAGTGTTTAGGAAAGAAATCTCAGTACGTCAGAGGTGATGATGGATAAACGTTAGGAACCGAGATGCTGGAGATTAAGAAGACATTCCCTAGTGTGCTTTCAATGAAACAATCTGTCCAGCCATCAGTCATTGACAATATAGTGGTGTTCGCCGGGAAACAAGTGTTCGACATGGAAAGGAAATATGATTGAGATCAATGATATCACATGCATTACAGCCTCTTTTCTCAAAGTTTAGAAGTTGCATTTTCTCAGTACATGATATTGTTTTTTTTTTTTTTTTCTTTACTTTTTTTTTGATGATCACCCTTGAAAAATAAAAACGGTTGATCTGATCATAAATGCTATAATGCTATGTACGGCATCGGCCAAATGGAATTAAGACAACATATACAAAACTGGTGACGTCACTAATTATTTAAGAATAGGCTACAAGAATATCTTGTGGACACAATATAGTGACTGAGTTCTGCAGACGTCTTTTTGAGTCTGTGCCCAGCTGGATCCAGCGGGTTGTAAGGGATAAAGGACTTAACTTACTATATGACTGACTATAAACCGTAAATATTAATTGTTATATACAGTAGTTCATTGCGAAAATAAATAAATAAATAAAAAATTCTTATCAAACATTTCAAAACGTAAACTGTAAGTGACAAGAGGATTTCACTTGTTTTGCAATATGAAATAACGTAATGGATAGAAAGTATGTCATGTCGTTGGTTTATGATGAGAACTAAACCATTTGAACAATGGATTACGGATCAATCCAAATCCAGTCAATCCAAATGTATTGTTATAGTGCTTTAAACAGTCGCGAAACAGCTTTACAGAAATAATCATTTTAATTTTAGATGTAAATTAAGGAGGCAAGGAAAAACCTCCCGAGAAGACATGAGGAAGAAACCTTAAGAGGGACTTCTTTCTCATTTAGGTGAAAGAGAATAGTGTGACCATGAATAAATCCCTTCTCTATCTGTGTGCTATAAGGTCAGAGTGAAGTTGTATAACAGGGAATGCATTTCAGGTAACATAAAGGCCAGTTTGTTAAAGTTGCAAACTGTTCACTGATGGAGACTTGGGAATGAAACTGTTTGTGGCAGGAAGAATCCAGACTACAACCATTTTCATAAAATCGGACTATTTCAATTAGAATAATTTATAGTAATTAATGGATAATGAGTTTTATAATAATGATATTATGGAGTCTCTAGTCATCGTGTTAGTTAAGTAACTACAAAAGCAAGAGGTGAAAAAAAAACCAACGAATTGAAGATGTGTGAATTAAAATTTAAGCGTAGGGCTTTGTGATATCTAAAGTATGATATCCATCTTTTTCTATTCTTTAATCAATTAGAGCTGCTTCAAAAAAAAAAAAAAACCTGGTTTCACTTCCGTCAAATCGAGCTAAATCAATAATTTGCTCTTTCCAACGTTGTTTCGTAATAAAACAGGGTTATGGTTAAATCATTCTTTTTGTATTTCTTTGTCAAAGTCTTAGTATTGAAGCATTGAATTAAGATTAAGGAACAAAGTGATGGTGTACATTAACTCCAAGCTTTTAATGAAACAGGTGGAGCTGAGCATCGATCAGTGAAACTGATTAAAGTTACTGTATTTCTAAAGTAAGTGAAAGGATCAGAGTGACCTCGGTTCAAAGCGAGCGGGCACTTTTAAGTTTCAAAGCTCTTAATGTGCACGTTACTATAAAAATCTCCCCTTTTATGTTTTACAATAACCTGCACCGTAGACGTATTTTCTGGAAACACTTATCCTACACTTCATCCTCGTGTGGCAGTAATAGTCGCCCCCCCCCCCCCCCCCCCCCCCCCCCCCCCCGAAGGTTCGAATTTGTACCATGTTGCCAGGGGGGCCGGTAAAGCTGTCGCACGATTCCCGTAAACAGCAATTACCGTTTGTAGAGGGTCTTATTATCCTTCATATGCAGGGAAGAAGTAGGGTCGTAGTTGTGAATGAAAAGAAAAAGCAGGCAGAAATGTGCAGGTTTCTGATTAAAAAAAAACAAAACAAAACAAAAAACTGTGTTTTGTGCCAAGTGCCAATTACCCAGCACTATCCACCATGCAAGCAGATTTGTTTGCCGATCGCTCTCCAGAGACCGGTGCCCAACAAATAAGCGGCCATATTGTTATGTGAGGAGGAAGGAAGGAATGAAGGAAGGTGGAGAGAAAAGAGAAATCAGTGATGCCAGGAAATAAAAAGAACGTGAGAGAAGAGGAGGAGGAAGATTCCCTCGAGGTCTGGAGCTGATTAATGAATCGCAACCAGTCTGACCTGAGCCGCTCTGATGCTGCAGTATGGGAGATGATGCAGTCTGATGTTACCTGGGAAACAGCATGATTGTGAACACAATTGCACACGTGATAGTGCATGTGCATGCTTACAGCTTGATTCCTGGATGCATATGCTAGTTGATTAATTATCAACTTACCCACTGATCAATCCATTTTATGTTCATATATTTATACTGATACAGGGTTTTATGTACTGTACAGTATATACACATGCCTTATCGCAAGATTTCAAGTATCATCAGTCCATTACTGTATATTTAGATCTAGATCTGTCAGAGAAATCACCTGTTAGCACTGACATGCTCAGATTGGTAGTCGCAGTAACAGGAGCTCGTCAGGTGCTTCAGGATATGAGGGTTGTACCCTACCCTAATTGTCTCTTAGCATTTTCTTTGGTGTGGGGGTGCCAAAACATTTGGACACTGTGAGGTGTTCTTCACTGTGAGCATTCTAAAGCAAAATATACTGTATCCGCCAGATTGAATACATTTCATGATGTTCTGTCTTAATTGGTTTGTTACCAGATAGTGTAAACATTCAAGAAATGAAAAACTTCCTGACACTGGAGACTCCTTCCATAAATATTATTTTACATACAAAACCGCCATAACAACCATTATACATCTCTCTTTGTTAAACAACACGTGAATTTAGATCAGTCCGTTATTATAGTTGGATTAAATAGAATGTCCGCCGTAGGTCTACATTAATGACTGGTTACTATGGAAACGATAAACCAGTTACAGTACATAATTATGAACTGATCTGTGATTCACCTTGTTAGATCTGCTACTATACAAAATCACCTTCTGAACAGTCAGAAGTAAGGGCTATAACTTGATAGTAATTGCATTTAGTGGTCTGAAAACCAAACCCAACTAAAGTCTTTTCAAGGGAATACATAGAATAATAGAAAATTATATAATGTTGTTGTCAATAAGTTCATGGAAGTATCTCTGGCATATTAAAGCTAATCCTCTTATTTTATTAGTTTTTTATAATAACTGAAAAGATGGATTGGATACACTATGACACATCATGGGATTAAAAGTGATCTTGACAATAATCCCAGGTTTTTTTGTTGTTGTTTTTTTTTAAAATCCGTTATAAAGTTTGCCTTTTTGTGTTTTTTTGACAGACAGTAACTTTGCCTCACTCTCATGACAGTGTCCAGCTCTATAATAGGAATTCAGTGGGTTTCTGGCGCCGGTGAATAGTAGCTAGGTGTTGACACCTGTCACTGTATGTTGTCCCTTCTCTCCTTCCTTCTCTCTCTCTCTCTCTCTCTCTCTCCTGGCTGTGATGACTGTTGAGCCGCCTGCACGCATCTGTGTGCCAAGCATGGGCAGCATCTGCTGTCTGCTCTCAGCCTTGTTCCCCTGGCAGCCCTGGACTCACTGCTCTGCCGGAGCCATTTTGGGTTGTGAGCAATAAACATGCATCCAGAGTGGCTGGTAATTACTGAATCCCTCTGGCCATTGGCAAAGCATCATTGAAATGACAAAAATGGACATATTGAGGGGTTTAAAAAGGTGACAGTTTGAATTGCGGAGAGGTTTTGTTTGGAACGAGCAAAGGAGATTAGTGGGGGAGGGAACAAAAGAAACAAAACTTAGGGTAAACAAAGATGCATATCAATAACCATTATAATAGCAATGGTTGTTGTTATTGCTGCAAATTCTGAAGAGCAGTATTACTAGTACTGCAATTCTACCGTGGCATTTAATGTTAAAGATTATCACTGTTTATTTTCATATTACCCAGAAATGGTGTAGATAACATAGTCCGATGGTACTTAATGATGGTAAATAATCCCGTGCTATTTTTGACAGTACCATAATACTTAGGTACTTTAACTATAGTAGAGTAGAGTACGCGATTCTACCATGTACCATAGTGTGGTAACACATACAGTACCAGGACACAATCAGAAAGAGGTTTTACATGTTTATGTACCATAATGGTAATATTTATATAGTATGGTACCATTGCATGTATATGCTGAAACATAGCAAATGAAATATCTGTTGAACTTTGGTAGCCATGTAAGCACCATGGTACTCACCAAAGTACGAGCACGGGCCATTTTATGCCCTCTGAAGTGCCACAGCTCGTACCCTGGTATTCTATTGTTCCTACCATGGTAATGCCTGAAGTACCACTATAATCTTGTTGGTGTTTCAGCTGCTCACGGTTCACGGTAGTAAGCAATCTGATCCACACAAACAACTTGGCGGATGCTCTTCCGGACACAACCATCCCATTTTATCCGGGCTTGATACCGGCAATGCATCCAGTGGCGTCTCACAGTGGCGTGTTCCTTATTGGGATTCCACTTTGGGCATTGCGTGGGAATTGAACCTTCCGCATGGCAGGCAAGAAACCTACCACTGAGCCACCAATGCCTTTTAAAGTACCACGGTAACACTGCTGTATATTATATACACAGTCAGTCAGAATGATGTATAAACACTGGTGTATAAATATTTTAAATGCAGATATATATGGTGATATTATGATAATGTTATTAATATTACTGTATATTAATATAATATACATCGTACTATTTTTTTTTTTCCTGAAGTGTGTATCATTTCTTTTTGGCTGACTCTGTATAAAGCATAGTGAATTTTTTTTTTTTTTAATTGTATGAGTGAAAGTGAAGATCACAATGTGACAGTCTTGTGTTCACTATCTTTACACAATGGGCGTTATTGATTTAAACATACTAGAAAAATCAGAATTATCACTGTGAATGGACGCTTTGTAACCTTATCTTAAAATCCGTCTATTTAGTTTTAGCTAACAGCACATTCATTGAAGTACGTGTAAATCATTTGTCAGCTTGCCCTTTGGATGACTAGCAGTAGAAGACCGACAGGAAAAACCTAAAGTCTCCTCAGGAATTTTAGAAATTGTTGCTTTCTAAAAGATTTATACCAAGCTAAGGAATCCCATGTAGGCACTATTCAAATAAATCGCCGGCAAATGCCATGTTAACAACTCACTCCTGTGTTATTGATTAGCAGGCGGCGCTAAGCATAAACAAGTGTGATTTTATTCCAAAGCAGTCTTTTTAATGTGATTTATCAAGGTTTCTGAGGTAAATGTTAACGTTCTTGACGTTTTCGGCTTGTCCTGACTGACATTACGCTTTTACCCTGTTGATTTAAAGCATATAATGGCTATGCTGTTAGCTAATGTAAGCTGAGTTTACATATTTCCCAGCTTCCTAGCAGCCGTTTCATTACAGCGTTGGTGTTCTGAATGGAAGACGTACAGTACAGTGTGATATTTTTATTACATGTTGTCTTTTTTATAGTTTTCTGTAGTTTACTACGGGTTTCTATAGTTACTATCCATTTACTGTGTGTTAATTGATGTGTTATGACACACATTATATTACCATATGGTTTAAAGAAAAAAATAACTGGATTAGTATTTGAAATGAAAAAAGAAACTTGGGTATACAGTAGTTAGCAAACGTAACAACACGCACTGACCTTTTCAAAAAATAAATAAATAAATAAATAAATAAAAACCGCTATACAACCTTAGGCTTTTAGAGGACAAGCACTGTGGTGGTTTTATAACTCTTTCCAGATTGATGTGCAGCAGCTATTGCTACTTTGAGACGATTGCTTACAGTATGTCGTTAACACCTGAATGGACCAACCAGACCAGCAGACTGCCAAAACCTCTGCTTTTCTAGAGGTCTGCACACCTGCTGATGATCAGACTGCAACTTACTCTCTTATAATGAAATAATGAAAACATATAATAAAAATCCTCTGATTGTAGCGGATCTTAGTATCTCAGTATAATTCAACCTCTGGTGAACAACAAAATAGAACTTTTTTCACCGTTTCATCTGAGGTTGTTTTTGCCTAATACTAAGACTAAGACTTTTTTAATAATAAGATTATTATTATTATTATTATTATGTTTTCATACAAAATCAGATAGAATCAAAAGGGGAGGCACTAACTTTTATACTTTTATTATGACTGTATATAGTGCTGTACTGTACTTTGTAGTACATCACATAGCAATTAGTACTCATCATTTATTTCTGAAAGTTTATTCAGCTTTTATTTAAAGGATATAAAATAGACTATTTGCATTCACACTACAGATTTTCTTGGCATTCTTTTGTGCCAAAGAAGCAAACAAAACAAAACCATGTTTAATTTTCATCAGGGGTCTCAGTGGGTGGTTACTCATCTGTGTCTCTCTTCACACTGTCTTGCTTCCTGCATGGTTTCTTCACCTTGCCGTCTGTTTGCCTCTCATTTCATGTCTCCCTCTGCCACATTCAGTTGCTGACCCCAGTGACCAAGTCCAGATGGGATAGCCACTGTGAGACTAATGAACCAGTCTCTGGTGTCTGACTCTCTTCCTCCCTTTCTCGTTTGATCCTTCTCGTTGTGGTCTGGGCGCAAACCCTCGACCGGGCGCCATATTGTTACCGCTCACCTAATCTAGCGCTTCACTCCTGTCTGTCATCGCCATGTTAGTAGCTCATTGTACTGTATGTATAATCGTTAGGCTCATCAAGTGCTTAGAATAAAGCTAGCAAACACAGGTGGGAAAAGCATGTAAAGTTAACATGACTAAGAAGATTTGCCTTGAGTATACATTTATTATTATTATTATTATTATTATTAAGATCCAAAATGTTGTTATTTAGTATCGATGCAGAACATGCCCTCTGGACTGCTCTTTCTGTTTGGTTATATAAAAATGAAATTTTTTGAAATTTGAATCAGGAAACTTGTTATAGTCCGGAGAAGTTGCCATGTAACATCATGTGAAACGCTATTTAATTTGCTTTTATTGTAACTTTAAATAGGACATTTCATACATGTTAATTTCGTACTTGCATTTTTTATTTATTTATTTTTTTAACCTGCGACTCCATTTTTAATAGTAAAAAAAAATTTATAAATGAGCACAAATTAGCTTTATTATTGTGATTAATTATATGTCCACGCCTAAATTAATTTCAATAATGGCAGCATTGTTTCTTTTCATTAAAAGTATGTATTAGTTATTGTTTAATTTGAGGGTTCTAAAGTGGTAAGTTGTAGGGAAAAAAGGATTTTAATAATGATTTATTAACAGTCATGGACGATTAGGAAATGAAAATATTGTGTCAGTGAAAACTGACAAAAATTAACAAACAGACAAAAACAATAAAGCTGACGGTAATAAGAAAAAACAAACAAATTAACTGTATTGGAGAAGACCTTGGGCAAAATGGATTATTATTATTATTATTATTATTATTATTGTTGTTGTTATATTTAGTATTTTTCATTGTTGCTGTTTTTATTTCAATAGTTGTTTTGGATTATTTTAATTTGCATGTTTAAGTAAACAAAAAAAAAAGTTTTCATGACTTCTGACTGTCACGACTTTTTGAAAAGTGACAGATAATTGAATCCCCAAATCATTAAAACGTTTCAACCATCTGTCTCAGAGACATGACAGGACAAAACTGCAATCTCGTAACAAACTAACACTTTGGATATCGATTCAGAGGCCACCGTGTGTGTGTGTGTGTGTGTGTGTGTGTGTGTGTGTGTGTGTGTGTGTGTGTGTGTGTGTGTGTGTGTGTGAGAACGAAAGAGAGTGAAAGTTAGAGATGTGAATCTGATCTTTGTTGATATTGCCCTGTCATCCAATCCTGCCTCATCTCCCTGTCCTCCTCGAGCCTGGTCTTCAGGGAGGTGACAGATCTGTTTTGTGGGCTGGCGCTGATACTCAGCCACATTCCCCAGCGTCCACTTTATTGTTCAGCCAGACTCTTTGTCTGTGCTCTTAGAGAACTCGGGCTCGAATGCGATCCTATTGTGTTTCTGAGCGCTACAAGTGGAGAAGTGACCCTAAAAAGATCCCTCGTCAATTATATAAACACAATTAGGAGCACTCGGACCTGGAACACAATCTTCCTTCAATCTTGTGCGCACACATAAAAAACCAAGCAAAAAAAAAAAAAAAGTCTGTTTTACAGCTTTGACCTAATTATAATAGCACATATTTACCACCGTGATCATCTCTGAGCGTGTGAAATAATGAAAGTGCCTCATGCATCTAATGCATTATGAAATGCACTGCACTTTAGCCCTTGTAACTCCTTAAATTTTATTACGTAATTAACCATTAGAGATGTAGTAACCCAGGCAATAATAACTCAAGTTTCGTTAGTGATTATGGCTGCAATTTTGCTTTTTAACAAGTAACAGTGCTAAGCTTTTAGCACAAAATTGTGGCTAGCATCCATATACTGTGTCATAGCATCATGTATTATGGAAGTGTTTTAAGTGCATTATTAAGTTGCCTAAATCTGCGATTTGTAACCTTTAACGTGACCCTGTCAGTAAATATTGCAATATCATGGAAACAAATAAAAAAGTTAAAAGAACGTTTTGTTCAGAAAGTTCAGATAATGCAACTTCCAGTTGAAAATGTGACTTGTGGACTATTCCAAATGCTATGCCATAGGGGTGAGTGTGTTCACATAACAACGAATAAGTGAATAAACAAAAATGTGCAATTTTTTATTCATTTTTTTTTTTTAGAATGTAATGCTGTTTGATGGATTTATACATTTATTCAGAAATAATGCATTTTTTTTCCCCCCATAAAGTATTTTAATGATTAACTTTAGAAGTGTAGTTATGGGTAAAAGTGATCATAACCCTGTCAATGTTTGTAGTTTCTATATTATTTTAAGGTGTAAAGTTATGCAAATAGGTTCTTATGAAGTAAATGTTATATCTGTGTTTAAAATCTGTTATTTTAAGGTGTAATTGTAATATCAGTAGGAAACAAACAGCACCCCACTCATAAAAGCGACCATGTCAAGAGGACAAAATATTGCTCTATATGCTACAGTAATGAGAAAGCATAAGAACATGGCCCGCAGGAATATCTCACCAGTCTTTTCCCACTGTTTGAAAATTATGCTAATGTCCCTGCTGTACTCGCAATAAGGCCAAATAATGTGCTCAGTCTGCTAATGAACATAATTAGTTGAATTGTGTTAAATTCTGTGATTCTTAATGCCTTTTCTTTTTTCTTTTTTCCCCCTTACCCCAGAGCTTTGTGCCTCACTGTTGCCTTGTTGTTCTGAGAGAAACGTTTAGCTACGAGAAAGCGTCTTTTCATCCTGGAGGCAAATTTGAGGTTAACTTGGGAAATTGTAAACGCACTTAACATAATACTGTTTGATTTTTCATTTTTTTTATAAATCGCTAATTCTAGTTGCATAAGGGCTAAATTTGTGAGCACAGCCTATTCACATTTGTAAATACTGTTTCAACCTGACATGTTAATCGGAAGCTTCACAACACGCATGCTTAGGCTAGCGAGTTGTAGCTACAGTATGAGCATGTGCTTTGATGAGGACGATTTATCTGAGAATACGATAGTGAGAATGAAATGTCTACGTGCAAGAAATGTAAGCTAGTTTGCTAGCAGTTAACTAGCCGTCTAGCTATATAAAGGTCAGATATACTGTATAGCAAATTTTCACGCTAGGCATGATTGACTTGTGACAGGTCCAGGTACGATTGCTTCTCCCTCAACCTCTCACCTGCCGCCGGCTTTCACATTAGTGAGTAGAGGTCACTCATGGCTTATATAAAATATGTATATATGTGTATGTATTGTTGCATCGTACCCGAGTGCATTTGCGCACTTACACTCTCCGATACAGCAGGCAACCTTCACACTATGCCTAACATTATTGATGCGTACTTTTCTACTTCATCGGCTAGAGAGAAAAGCACGTGCCGTGGTGATGTCACATTCTAAACACCTCCATATTTGGGTACGTTTAGCTTTCATATTTCATTCAAGCCCTGCCTAAGGATGCTGTCTTATGCTCGAGATTGTTCACAATATGCAAACGTCAAACTTTGGGGTCAAGCGTATTGAAGTCATTGCCTGAGACCGACGTGTGAAAGCCTCCAGAGTAACTAAATTCTTCTTTATTATAGATAAGTATTTACTAGATAATTCTAGTGAGCGCGCATCAACGTAAGTGTTTGCAGTTTTAAAATAGAGGGTTAGATATCTCCAAAGTTACCTTTAAAAAAATAAATAGTGTGCTCTGTCATAGCTAATAGCCTAGCGTAACCATGGTAGTGAAGCGGTGACAGAAGGGTGCGGGGGTGTGCCTAATTTGCATGTCATGCATATTAATGGCTCTATGCATTCTGTATGAGGGTCAAGGTGCTGTTTAGTAGTTTCTCTGGCATTAAATAAATCATATCTAACAGTATAATCGCTGACTATTTTAATGGTTTAAATGGGGGAACATTTTGCACGAAAAATACTGGTTTTGAGATTATGCTATCTGGTCCTCCGTGACTTTGGACGGTTTTATGGATATTCTACATTTTATAGCACACAAGCGTTACAACCTGAAGTGGAAATTTGCAGGAATTTTGGTTCACTCTTCTAAGTTTACTATATTCTATATTTATGTATGGATAATACTGTGGCTCTCACCTTAGAAATAGCTTTGAAACCCTTTCCAGTCTGATACTGTACATGTCAAATTCTTTGTTTCTTATCTGTTCTTGAATTTCTTTAAATGGGTGCATGATGTGTTGCTTTTTGTTTTGCTTTTCTTTCAGCGTGCTTCACTTGGTTGGACAAGTTCAATTTAAGTGATTTCTTGATTCAACAGCTCTGACATTAATCAGGCCTGAGTAAGGCAAGTGAAACTCTCAGCCAGGAAGGTTTGGACATTTTTTTCCCCGTTATTACAGTAAATAATAATTTAAAAACTTTAACAAAAGGTGTCCAATTTCCATTCCTGGTTGATGCTGTAGGCTCCCGCAGCTGGGGGCCTAGAGAGAGCTGATTGGCCGAGCACTTTCAGTGAGGTGGGATGAGAGGCCTTCTGGGCTCTCACATCAATTGTGGTTTTAAGCCAACCATGGTCACCTGTGAGCGCAAAATCTGCAAGTGCGAGGAGGAGATATCGCTGTCCTCTGAGTCTGTTACTCTGCACCCAATGGTGCGCGAGTGAGCAGTTTGAAAAAATGCGTCGCGTGGTTTAAGGGAAACATGTGATAGTCTTTGCCGCTCCTTGAATGGTGGTTGTTGCCTTGATGGGAATTAAACGTGACTAAATTAGGCAGAAAATTAGGAAAATATCTTTATTCTTATTAAATTTTATACTTACTCACTATGCAAAAAAAAAAAAAAAAAAACAGGAAGGGGCAAATACTTTTTCACAGCAATGTAAACTAAAACATGTTAAGCATGGTGGCCTCATGTAAAATGACTCTTGAGCTGCTTGATATTCTAATCCCCAGATGTTTCCTGGACTTGTTTTGCTCTGCATAATGCTGTTTGTTTCGATATGCCGCGGAATACAGTTATTTCCTTTTAGATTACTTTTGATTGTGGATGTGGAACGGGTAAATCTTTGTCATCAAAAACTGCAGCATCTGCGGATAAGCTTGATTTACCCACAGCTTTACCCCGCTGATCTATTTTTATATATATATATATATATATATTTTTTTTTTTTATGTGGTCATGAATTCTTCTTCTGTTCTACTCGACTTGGTTTTCTTTCAATTTGCGCAGCGAAGAGACAGGTAGCATCGAGTGTCCGCGGCTCAGTAGAGAGGAACAGGGGCTCAGCCGGCGATTTGTGTTGCGCCGAATTATTCTGACACCAATACTTTCTTCCTGTTATGGATATCTAAAGATGGAGGAAAGCCCATCTGACCTTTTTGCGTTCTTCTTTTCTGAATCACAGATGACAGCGCTTTTTTAAACACTTTGGGGAATATTGGTAACGTCTGTGCTTACCCCAAAAAAAAAAAAAAAAAAAGTTATTTTCTCCCCACTTTTCCCCCCCTCTGTGTGGAAAGCCGAAGTGAAAAGATGAAAAGCACTTAATCTGTCAGGCTGTGTCAGGAGACAGGATGAGTTCTGATGTGTCAAAGGGGGGCTCGACTGGGCGTAAGCATTTAGACGAGCATTTGAAAAAAAAAAAACTTTTCCTCTTCAGTCGCTATCTCTCTTCTTTCTTTCTCTCTCTTTTCTCCACTGCTCCCTCTGTTTCATCACCTCAGGCTTCCAGGGCACCTGCCTTCCACCTAAAGAATGCACACATGCATGCACACAGACCCCTTTCCTTGGTTTAATAAACACACCAGGAGTCAGATTCTTCCCCTGAGCACTTTCTCTCTCTCGCTCAACACTCACACACAACACACATACAAACCACCACCCTCGGAGCGCCCTCTGCACAGCCAGCTCACTTCCTGCCCATTTCCACCCAGCACCTCTCTTTGCTCTGCTTGATGCGGAACAAATGCAAATTCAGGCAAATGAGATGCACTCGCCAGAAAAACGAAAAAAAAAATATATATATATATCTATATATATATATACCGCCTGCTATCCCAGCATGCCGCAGTGCACCGAGCTGCTAAACTACCTGCATGAAGCTGCAAGTCCAGGGGCTCAGACAGACAAGCAGGTGTAGCGGAGCACAAGAGGAGGCCAAGATACACATGTGATTATCTCCTAAAAGATTTTTATTATTTTTTTTATCTCATTTCCAAACGATCGAGCTCCAGCGATGCCAGCAAATTGCAGTTAGCTCATGCAAATCCAGCCATGCTAATTGGTCCCAAAACATTTCCATTTAAATGTCAGAATCAACTTGTCCAAACTGAAACACTCAACTTTGCTCACTTTTTTTTGCGCCCGACCTCACCGGCTCTGCCGCGCTATCCTCTGCTGTCCTAGCTAAGGAACCAGCAGGCAGCACCTTTCATGATATATCTACCATCTGCTCCATTAAAATGCAGCCGATGCTCCTTCTGCTGACTCACAGTCTGCTCGTGGTGCGCTAACACTCACTGTGGACATTTTATGCTTTATTATATCCTGCTGATGGAAGTCATTGCTTTTTGATGAAGTTAGTAAGCCTCCAAAAAAAAAAAAAAAAAAAAAAACACTCACACACTCCTTTTCAATGTTATAGACAAACCGAGAAGTTGCAAAGTGCTGACACTGGAGACTCCTTACATCAATGCTAAATAAATAAAGCAGGAAATTAGGTTTACTTTTCCGAGGCCGGATGTGTTTTGTATTCAGTTGGGCCTTTGGGTTGATTCCTGATGGAATCTGATAATACAATTTGTAATCATTGGAATTCTGATATATGGTCTCAGAGTAACCCTGTCTGACTTTCAGCCTGCGCTGCCACCGGAGTCTCATCGTGTCACTCTTGCTTTCTGATGTATAGTAAATTAGCGAGGGGTTTAATCATTTTGGCAAAGAGGTGAGGTCTCCATGGTGACGCATTAGCCCTGGAGGGTTCTTGCTTTTGGCACCTGGTTGGTGTGAGCAGAGTGAGAAAGCAGGAACATAAGCAGAGGTGGCAAAATAATGAACAACTACAGAATCTGACTTCAGTAAGGATTCTTCCGTAGGCGCACTTGTCGAGATTTAGAAGTCATCTAGCTAAATAGCTAACATACTTAGTAAAAAGTTGTGGACTTGTACACATTTGATTTGTGTTTCACGCCAACAATAAGGTCGTTATTTATTTATTTATTTATTTATTTTATTCCAAGTGTATAATTATAATGTCTGGGCGTGTCCTTTAACCTTATTGTATTGTGTCTGCTTGCAGTATGGCCATGTTTAATTGTGTAGACTAGTTGCATTATAGCGGGTAGCAATGGTAGCATATAAATTGGTACAGTAGCAAGACTACCGAGGTAATGAAATATACTAACAATGCTATCTGCTATTAATTTAATCAATGTCAAATCTTATCGCTATCATTCTCTACTAGACTTGCACTCTCATGTTGTTAACCACAGCAATTTGAATTGTGTTTAAAATACTTTAAAATGCTTTTATCAGTAACTCAGTCAGATAGATATCCAAAACTTGGATCTCCTACTTAACTGCATTTCTGCATTCTTGCTCTATCTAACCACATTGGTGTGTAGTATTTAATAGGATTTGCTGACTATTTTGCATAATTGCATGACTTGCCTTTCATTGTTGCAGACACCGATGAAAACAGTGCATTCATACTTAGGAATCAGACTGAGAAAGAGAGATTTTTTTTTTTGTTACTATATAAAAGGCTCCTGTGAGCCAATACAAGCCCTGTACTTTTGATGCATTAAAGCGAGTACTTCTGTGCTTTTACTTTGACTTTTTCTTGAGTAAAATTTGCTTTAGGAAATCTTAACTTTTACTCAAATGCTGGATTTGTGTACTTTGCCCAGCACTTACCTTAAAGGACATTTTAGATCATGTATTTCGTATTCCAGGACATATTCGGCAATAATTTGTACTTTTACTTGAGTATCGAGTAGCAGTTTTAATAATATGCCTACTGTATCTAGGAAGGTACAGTACGCACTCCTTATCTGAGAATAGCTTCCTCTGACGCGGACACGGCAGACTTAGAAAAGCGCAAATGCAGCAAAGCGCAAAAATGGT
Organism: Clarias fuscus; assembly: GCA_030347435.1. NCBI lineage: Eukaryota > Metazoa > Chordata > Actinopteri > Siluriformes > Clariidae > Clarias > Clarias fuscus. The sequence continues at coordinate 23,380,887 of CM059224.1, read as the reverse complement.
GAACACAATTAAAAAGGAAGGTCAGGGCTGTAGATCAGAGCAAAACATGAACCTGAGCACATGGAGAGCTCAAAGCTAAGAGAATGCAGTAATGATGAAAGGAATTCCTGATATTCACTAAAAATCTACGCAGCACAAACTGCTTTTGCTACATCAGTGACCTCAGTGTCTTTGGCATTTTTATGGACTGTTAAGTCGCCTCACTTCCTGGACGTTCAAGAAGATTCCCAGTGTTCGACAGGGAATTCCTGTGCTAGCGTTGACACTTGCTCTTAAATCACATGAGGTCACCTTCATCTTTTTTTTATTCCTTGCACATTATCATTCATCGTCAACGACTTCTGCCCTCCTCGGGTACATTATAGCCTAGCGCTATCGTATCATTGCTATTCTCGGGAGGGAATTACTGATTAATCTGTCAGGCCTTTTATAAAAAAAGGACATAAATCATTTATTGATCTCTCTTTTGCTGTCTCTTGCTCTCTCTCTCTCTCTCTTGCCTTCCTTTCCTTGAGATGAATATTCAGTACGTATTGGGTGAATATTCAGCAGGAGCTGACACAGTCGGTGAATGTCAACACTCCAGTGAGATAAAGGAGCGCTTATGGGAGCAAGGTGTCCTTCTCAAACGCCTGTCTTTAAAATGCTATGAGGAGTACATCTCCTGAGTCGTTTCCAATTCAGCAAAGATGTGAAAATATGCCGCAGTTTTAAGCCAGATCACCAGGAGAATAAAATATAGAAACAATTAAATAAATAAATAAATAAAATGCCCAGCCTTTAGGAAGGACAAGGATATCCAAGCATGCATAATCATTGTTAAACACAGTTTCCATAGAAATGCTACAGTATGTACTACACGAGGAAAAAAATAACATATTTTGAGGTCTGAAAAAGTTAATTTGTGTGTGGGTGGGTGTTTTTCTTGGGTCTTGTTGTTTACCATTGGCAGCATTTCCATTAAGTTTTGTAGTTGCTTAATAGATAGGCTTTTTGTGCCGACGTTAGGCAGAGTTTCCTCTCCCATGTCTAATGTCCGCCTCCAAGACCGTGCAATGGTGGCTAGGTGTGAAGCATGTCAGAGAAAAAGATTACAAATAAGAAATTAATGTTGGTTCTATAGGCGGCACGGTGGCTTAGTGGTTAGCACTGTGGCTTCGCACCTCCACGGTCCTGGTTCGATTTCTGCCTCAGGTCTATGTACATGGACTTGCATGTAATCCCAGTGCTTAGTGGGTTTCCTTCGAATATTCGGGTTCCCCTCCCCAGTACAAAGACATGCAGATTAGGCTAATAATGTGTGCCTTGCAATGGATTGGCACCCGTTCACCCGCACCTCGTGGCCTAAGTCTCCTGAGATAGGCTCCAGGTCCCCGCGACCCTGTGTACAGGGTAAGCGATATAGATGATGAGTGAGTGCGTTCGTGTTCATTCTATATAAACAGTTATGAAAACAATATGATGTAACATAAATAACCTGTTTAAAAGCAGAATGAAAGCTTTACCCAGTGAAAAGAGGCTAGTTTGGCTAGTTGAGCAATAGATTAGCATGCTAATACCGTAAGGCTGATGTTCCCAAGCAGGACACTTTATGATCTAAAGAACTTATTATACCTTTTATGTCGTCAAATTATTTATTCTTAAGTGGAATGTAATTGGGGAAAAATATCAACTTGGAAAGCACACATTGGCTAATGATTTAGCTAGCTATTACGCCGCGGTTATGCTGTTCATGTGGATGTAAACACAGAACGGTGGTGGAAACAAGATAGAATAGTTAAGAATGTCAATATTGTCCTCAGATTTGATGAAAAGTTACTGAAAAAATACTTTTTTATGATCATTATTACACAGCATTAATTGCTAACTTTATTTCTTTAGCTTTGGCTGCATTATGACACTCGCATAATGTCACAATTTGTTAATACTGAGGTTTTTTTTTTTTTAATAACAATTTGTTTTGAAATTGTAAATTCAACTTGATTTAATGTAATAATTTGTTGATATGGTAAACATGAATGAATTTATGCGAAAAAGCAGTTACTAGTTACCCTTGTTGGAGCTTAAGGATCTTTCTCACTGAATAAACTATGGCTGTTTTTTCTAAAGGTCATTAAGCTGTTAAACAGTCAAGCTATGATGTAATTTTTCCAGCTTGTCCATAAAAATTATTACACATCATAGATGTACTATAAAAGATTTCCAGACTCCAGTACAAGTTGACTGGTCTCCAGTCTTCATAAGAACAACACATGTCTCTGTCCACTGTCCTTCAAAGCTTCCCAGATCCGTTGGGGTGTAATTGCCCATAACTAATCGGTACTTTCCTGCAGCCGGAGGCGCTCTTAATCTTTGAGTAAAATATGTGTATACTGCGAGGCCAGTATATTACCTACTATTGTGTTTGTTTACCTCTGACACATGGCCAGTTTCCTCTTAGTGGAATCGGAACCAATCGTGTCATGAATATGCAAGAGCACCTGCCAGGGGGTGACAGTCCTCAGGTTCAGGACTATAGTGCGGAGACAGACTTTTGAGTTTGACAGTTGAAAGGGGAAAAATATATACAAAGAGCAAAAAAGAGAGAAAGCAAAATAAAGTACTAGGAACTGGGCTGCCAAGCGTCAGAGGCCAGTCTGAGTCAACAGGAAATCAAGGGGGTACACTGACGAGTGCCAGTGTGTCTTTACAACAATGCTGCCTTTCTGCTAAATTTCCTTCCTTTTAAGAAACTTTGCTTTGGACGTACACATGTAAGAGGTGCGTGACACAATGGAGGAGCTCTCTTTCACCATCAGGTTCAAACAGCAAAATCCATCATCCTGAAGTGCTCCAAACTCATTCTTGCCACCAAGGAGAATAAAGTCAGATAAGCTACAGTAGGAATATGGTTCTCAATACAGTGATGGAAATCATGATCCACTATTCTTTAAAAAGACAGAGCAAAATTTTAATCTATTAAGCATCCTTTGGCTTTTTCTACTGAAAATTCAGTTTGTTTCTGTTGGAACCCCAGGGATCTGTGAAGCACAGCTAGGAAGTTTGCGATGGTGGACATTGTCCCTGGGTGGCTTGTCCCTCTGGATTCAACTCTTCAAGTTTCAGTGTAGCAGCTTCCTTCTTAGTGAGAGTTTTAAGTAGAACATCTAAAGGAAGCTTACAGTATGTTGGTTATCCACTGTGTGAATCTGACGGCAATGGTGGACAAGTTGTTGCTCAGGGGTCAAGGTTTCAACTTACTGAAACCCCAGCATTGCTACATTTGGGTCATTAAGCAAGACCTTTAACCCTCACCTGCTCAGTTGTATCCTGTCAGTTTTAGGGAACCCTATAGTGAATAGTTCTGTGGAGGTACTCTTAAAAATGCCTTTCTGTTGCTTTGATCATGTACAGATTGGCTCGATAAGCAAGACCTTTAACCTCCACCTCCTCAGTAATATCCTGCCACTCCAGGGGAACCCTCTGTTGGAGTATTCTACGTGAAACCTTTTCAGAATTTGTCCTTCTGTTGTAAACATGTTGCCATGCTGCCACATTTGGCTCCTTGTGGCTCAGGTGCCCCCTGCCACTCTGATGGGTACTAAGTAAAACAAAAAGTTCTCAATCGCATCCTGTCACTCTATCAATTAAGTCAGTGTTGTAGAATCCACAGTGTGAATGTTACACAGGGCACAGGTGATACAGGAGATACTATGGGAATGTGGTGGAGAAGATCCTCTCATCATCTAGAAGAAATACCAGCAGAACAGTTCTGTTATAGTTTGAGGTGATCCAGAAAGATTGCCAGAGTTGTTAGGACCATGGTTCTCAAAAGGTTCCATTGAGCACACACAGGTGGTCTGCTTCTCTTTAAATTGATGTTATAAGGAAAGAGACAACGGTCATTGATTGATCCCAGCATGAAGAGCCTAAAACATCCATCCATCCGTCCTATCCAACCAACCATCCCTCTATCCATCCATCCATGTATCCATTATCTATAGCACTTATCTTGTGAAGGGCCTTAGGGAGCCTAGAGCCTATCCCAGGGAACTTACTGCCCACCCATGGACAATTTGGTCACCCCAATCAGCCTACACTACATGTTTTTGGACTGTGGGAGGAAACCAGAGTACCCGGAAGAAACTCATCAAAAACAAGAAGAAAAATCAACCATCACGCACATAGACACGAGAAGAGAGTTGAACCCCAATCCTGGAGGTGCGAGGCCACATTGCTCAACCTACTAAGACACGTAGCCTTGAAATAATGCGAACCTAATGTGATCTTAATGTTACTGCAATTTTAATAGAGCTGAGATAAGGACTAATTATTTTGCATTTGAAGACAGGTTTCTTCTGTGGGTGGAAATTCCGGAATAAAAAGCCTCGGTCTGAATTAATTAATGGTACCCGTTGGCCCTAATTATTTATATTCTTTAAACGAATCTTGGATTTGTTTACCCTGTAATAAACTTAAAGGGTTTGAAGAGTTGGTGAAAAACAAAACACAGCAAAATAAGACAACAATCATCTATTGATTATTCAGAAGCAGAGAGAATATACCATGCACTAAATAAGGAGCCGAAAGGAGGAGGGCGTGTGCTGCGTGTTGTGTTGTTTGTTCGTTCGTTCGTGTGTCTTTCTACCAGCTCTGTCTTTCTGTCTTAGTGCCCGAGGTTATTTGTCTCTGAAAGCTTTAAAGCTGACGAGTGTACAGCTGCTTCGGAAATGTTAAGGCTACATTAGAGGAGGAAAAAAACAACAACCTCGAAAAGTGGCCATTTAAAGGTCTTTGGAGGTCTCTGGTTATATCAGCGCGTTGCACGCCCTGGTTCTAGAGTGACGCATAGAACCGTTAAGGAGAACCCTGGCTGATTTGTGTTTATTGAGTCACATATCCCAGGTCATGCCGAGTTTATCTCCTGAAGTCAGCATACATTACCAGCTTAGTCATGGACATCATTGCAATGCAATAACATTGTCTTAAAAGGATTACACATCTTGTGTGTGTGTGTGTGTGTGTGTGTGTGTGTGTGTGTGTGTGTGTGTGTGTGTGTGTGTGTGTGTTATTGTGAATTATCAGTGCAGTCGCTATACTAGAAGGTTTATTGCTTTCTTACTGGGACATGGCATGTAATCTCACACACACACACACACACACACACACACACACTGAAGATATCAGATGTTTATCCTAGCTCATTTGGCTTCTGATGAGGCAGATTTCTGGGAAACACTGATGGCAAAGTCATTGAGACATGTCACTCATGTCGCTTTATTTTCCTCATCTTGCACTTCTTCCATCTCTCCCTCTCTCCCTCTCTCTCTCTCTCTCTCTCTCTCTGTCTGCCTCGTCTCTCATTCTGCCTGCCAGAGACCAAAAGCATGACAGGAAATCACACTCCTGGTCCAGCTGCCAGGGAATACGATATTTCACCCCTTTTTATCGCCCAAAAAGCTGTAATCACAGCTTGAAGTTAACTTTTTAGCTCAGGAGCCATTGTGAGCTCGAGCAGAGGCAGGGTTCCTAAAAGCCCACTGATAAATGGTAGAGCGAGCATCACAAAGAACTCTCTCCTCTCTCTCTCTCTCTCTCTCTCTCTCTGTACTAGCCTTTATGTATGTGATTCTTTTGGGGAAACTGGACATGAAAAGAGTTCAGAGCCTCTGTGTCTTCCTCTATTTAGTTTCTTTCTTTATTTTTTCCTTCCTTTTTTTGTTTGACTTTTTTTTTACTGAAATATGATTGATACAGCCCCCCCCCTTCTCTCTCTCTCTCTCTCTCTCTCTCTCTCTCTCTATTAATGTCAATACTGTTCATCTCTGTTTTCTGGTCAGTTTTTCTTCCTTCTTCAGAAATCCCTCATTATTTAAGATTCCAGATCATGAACAGACATTCCTTTATTTTCTTTCCATTCCCTTTTTCGTCTGCCTTTATTCCTGCATTATTTGTTCTTTCTTTTTCTTCCCCCCCCCCTTTTGTTTCCTTTCCTATTTTGTTACCTCCTTTTCTTCCCTCCTCCTTGCCTTTTTTCCTTCCTTCCCTTTTGTCTGATTTCCTTTCATTTTCCCCCTCATTTCTAACTTGTTTGTCCTTCCTCCGTTCATTCCATCCTAGATTACTTTATTTTCTTTTCCTTTTTCATTCCTTCAGTTTTGCCATTTTTGCTTGTTCATTTTTTGTTTGTGTGATCGATTCTTCCTTCCTTCCTTGTTTTTTTCCTTTTCCTCCTTTCTTCCGCTGTTCTTTCTTTTTTTCTCCCTTCTTTAAATTTCCATCTTTCAGTCCTTACTTTATTTTCCTTCCTTCACTCCTTTCCTTACTTCCTTGATGAAAATTTGTAGAAGGTGTTTGATCTGAGCTAGCTGTGTGTGTGTGTGTGTGTGTGTGTGTGTGTGTGTGTGTGTGTGTGTGTGTGTGTGTGTGTGTGTGTGTGTGTGTGTGTGTCTAAATGGTTCATAGTATCATTCACAGATCCTGACACACTTTTCATATTTTTTTCCATATTATTGCATAAGGACGCGCACTCACACACTCACACACACACTCAAACACACACACAGCATGTGTACATGTTAATTACTTACCATTTTAACCTTGAGAAGGTGTGATATGTGCAGTATTGTGGTTTATGATTTCATTTTTTTTCTCCCTGACTGGAGGCCTCCTCTCTCTCTCTCTCTCTCTCTCTCTCTCTCTCTCGCATGATTATTTCCCGTGTTTGTTTGTTTGTTTCTCTTTTTTATCATTTTTCTAGAGGTTTAGCCTAATGGACTTTGCTAATGAATGAATCGAACAATTTGTTTTGAAACCTGTTGCGTAAACCTTTTTGCTCTTTTCATTAGGGGCTTTGGGAAGTCTCTCTCTCTCTCTCTCTCTCTTACCCACACAAACACACACACACACACACACACACACACACACACACTTGGGTGGTGTCATTAGTATTAATTCATCTGCTTTATGACGGATGTGTGTTGTTGCGCTCTAGTTTGTAAGAGAAGAAGAGAGACGGAGTGAAACGTGTTGGAGCTACCTGTTAATAAACACACACACACTAACACACACACACACACACACACACACACACACACACACACGAATGCGCTGATGCAGGAGTTTCTTTCTTCTCTTTCTTTCTTTCTTTCTTTCTTTCTCCTTGTCTTGTTCTTTCGCCACAGTTCCTTCCAAACTCCTGAGGAGTGAGCGTGAGGAGTGTCTTTGAGGAGTGTGAGTGGAAGGAGTGTGTGAGAAGTGTGTGAGGAGTGTGAGTGAGGGGTGCGAGTGGAAGAAGTGCATGAGGAGTGGGAGGAGGTAAAGATATGTTTCCCTTAGTTTCCCCCTCTCTCTCTCTCTCTCTCTCTCTCTCCTTCTGTATCTTTCTGCTTACCCCATGTCCCTCTTTTCCTTTACCTTCTTCATCCCTCCATCCCTTTCTCTCTTTCTCTCTTTTCCTCAGCGCATTTTGTCTTGATCTGTTTCTGTCTTCCTCCATGTCTGTCTCTCGGTCTTTCAGTTTTCTCCCTCTCTCTCTCTGTCGCTCTCTCTCTCTCTCTCTCTTTCACTCGCTCTTCCTTTCTCACACAAACACATCGTCCACCTCATGGGCCTCTGTTGCCATGGTAACCAACGGAGGGCGAGTCGCAGCGATGGAGTTGGAGGGATCTGTTCTATGGAATGCGCTCTCTCTCAAATCAAACCTACCCCCCCCACACCCGTCTCTCTCTCTCTCTCTCTCTCTCTCTCTCTCTCTCTCTCTCTCTCTCTCTCTCTCCCTCTCTCTCTCTCTCTCTCTCTCCCTCTCTATGTCTCTCTCTCTCTCTATGTCTCTCGACCTCCTGCTAGAACTGAGTTATGAACCTGAGAGTCAGAGTTTTCTCAGACGCAGTGGGCAGTTGCTTGTCTTCTGTTCTGTATCATCTGTGTTATCTTGTGTGTGTGTGTGTGTGTGTGTGTGTGTGAGTGTGTGTGTGTGTGAGCACTAAAAGTCAGTATTTGACTAAAACTGTGAGAGCGCCTGAGGGGAAAGGCTGATTAAAAGAGCCAAACCAAAGATGCTGATAAGTGGTCACCCATTAGAAAGCGTTTTAGTCACAGTTATGAGAGATATTACATTTCAGTGTGTTCATTCATCTCTCTCCCTCTCTCCGCCTCTATGTGTGTGTTATCAGAGCCAAGGGAGTTTATTAAAACCCTGGCCCTGACAGCTTAGTGCCAAAAAAAGCTCTCCGAAAGAGAAATGAAACATGCAATAAGGTGAAAAGAAAGCAATAAGAAATGCGAAAGCGAGTGAGAAAATCTATATTACACATCCGCTATGTATACATACTGTGGTGTATAGGGTCTCCGATTCCCTCCCACAGTCCAAAAACATGCAGATTAGGCTAATTGCTGTTTCCAAATTGCCTGTAGTGTGTGTGTGTGTGTGTGTGTGTGTGTGTGTGTGTGTGTGTGTGTGTGTGTGTGTGTGTGTGTGTGTGTGTGTTCAGGGTAATCGCTGTAGAAGATGAATGACATAAACATTAAGCTAATAATGTCAGAGTTCAACATAATTCGATTAAATTCATTAATTTTTATTCATTCAGCGCTTTTAACAGTAGACGTTTTCACAAAGCAGTAATTTCACAGAAATACATTTAATAAATATAAAATGTATTTATGATGAGAAAGCCAGAGGTGAGGGCTCTGAAGATTATAACTCCCTGTCTGTCTGTCTGCTCTAAAGGGAACCTCATTCCCATCTGGGAGACGCCGGATAGCGTGATTAAACATCATTTCCTTCTATATAGTCCTAAAATAATAAACTGATTATGTAAGCAAGACGTGGTGAGCACGCGAGCAGCTTATGAATATGAGCATTAGAGTCATTTCTGAACTCGCTATAGTTTCTAAAGTTCATTAGATCAAATTGAAGTTTCTTCCTGATCAGTGAGGGAGGTCTGAGTGCCGAGCGACTGATACGTACATCAATAAATTATCAGAACGTACCATGTGATGAGGTACCGTACATCATTAAGATTAGATATATTGGATTTCTCGGCGCACTCACGCCCAGAGTGAATGTAGTGCCATCAGATGGACTTCATGTAACAGAATTAATCCTGTTAATCAGGGATTTGTGGACAAGTGGATCAGGAGAAATACTACACAGGAAACATGGATACCATGATCATTCTGTTATAATTCAGGGCTCGAAATAACATCATCATTTTATTTATTTATTTAATTGTTTAATTTCCAATGCTTTATTCCAGAAAATGTTAACAGTTTGTTAACTGTCGGTCTGTCTATCTATCTATCTATCTATCTATCTGTTTGGTAACTACTGTCTGTCTGTCTGTCTGTCTGCCTGTCTATCTTTCTATCTATCTATCTGTCTATCTATCTGTCTGTCTGTCTGTCTCTCTATATCTGTCTGTCTATATCTATCTGTCTGTCTGTCTGTCTATATATATCTGTCTATCTATCTATCTGTCTGTCTGTCTGTCTGTCTGTCTATATCTATCTGTCTATCTATCTATCTGTCTGTCTATATCTATCTGTCTGTCTGTATCTATCTGTCTGTCTGTATCTATCTGTCTGTCTATATCTATCTATCTATCTATCTATCTATCTATCTATCTATCTATCTATCTATTTATCTGTCTGTCTGTCTCTCTATATCTGTCTGTCTGTCTGTCTGTCTATATCTGTCTGTCTGTCTGTCTATATATATCTGCCTATCTATCTATCTATCTATCTATCTATCTATCTATCTATCTATCTATCTCTGTCTGTCTGTCTATATCTATCTGTCTGTCTGTCTGTCTATATCTGTCTGTCTGTCTGTCTATATCTATCTATCTGTCTGTCTATATCTGTCTGTCTGTCTGTCTATATCTGCCTGTCTGTCTCTCTATATATATATCTGCCTGTCTATCTATCTATCTATCTATCTATCTATCTATCTATCTGTCTGTCTGTCTGTCTGTCTGTCTATCTATCTGTCTGTCTGTCTATTAAGATATAACACAGTGTACAGTGTATATATATATAACCTTTTTTATTTATATAAAATATAAAATATTGTTTGTTTGTTTGTTAGTTGCTGTGGATAAAGTGCAGCAGGTTCTTTGGCCATTTGCTTGTTTGATTTTCACACGCAAACATTTGATTACACAACGGCCCTGCTACATTTTGCAAATGAAATATAATTTGTTTACATCAAACACACACACACACACACACACACACACACACACACATACACACACAGTGAGAGAGAATATATTATAGGTGCATGCCTCGCGCCTGGCCTGGTGTGGTATAACACAGTGTGTGTACTGGTCAGTAATTAACCCCCAGCAATGAAAGGGATCGTTCCAGCGTGATTAGACGTCTGTGTAATCAATTTATTCCTGCAGCCATTGTGTGTGTGGCGCTGAAGCCACCGAACAAGCTAACAAAAGCAAACGTGCGTCTCTCCCTCCTCTAATTACAAACACATTCAATTAATTACACCCATGCTCTCTCTCCCTCTCATTCTCACTCACACACACACACACACACACACACACACACACACACACACACACACACACACACACTCTGTGATTTGTGTAGAATCAGGCTGGCATCCCGTTCTGGTGGCGGTGGTGATTATTTAGGAGCTGTGGATGTGTACACTACAGCAATAAGCATGCGGATTAGCAGTAATTACTTAAGCCAGGCCCATTACACATGTGCTGTAAAACTGTCCTGAGAGTCGAATCAAACCCAGATGTTTCCTCTAAACGTGGGCTTAATGAGTGAGGGGTGAGAGGTGAGAGGTGAGGGGTGATAAGTCCATCCTGGGTGATGTTCCACCCCAGCCTGGAGCTTCAGCAGCGCAGTACACTGGACCTCTGCCACTTTGGCAACGTTTCATAGAGAAACCTGCACTGAGCCCTGAGCTCCAGCGTCCAGCCACACTTCATCCTCTCTCTCTCTTTATCTCTCTCTCTCTCTCTCTCTCTTGCTACTTACAGTCTCTTTCTCTTTTCTTCATTGCTTCCATCTTCTGTTTCTTTACCTAAAGCACTCTTCTTTCATTCATGTTCTTTTTTCCTTTCATTCAGTCATTGAATGCATCCTTTCTTCTTGCCTTTTAACTCCAGCGTTACATTTTCCTTCCTTCCTCATCTTCCCATTAGATTTCATTTTTCATTTTCATCTTTTTTAAATTCCTTTCCGATTTTCTTCCTTCCCTTTTTGTCTTTTCTTCCTGTTTGTTCCTTCATGTATCTCTCCTTCCTTTTGTTCCTTCTTTCATCATTCTTTTGATTGTGTAAAGCTGCTTTGCGACGATGAAAATTGTTAAAAGCGCTATACAAATAAAATTGAATTGAATTGAATCATTTTTTTTCTTTCTTCCCTCCTTCTGGTTCCTTCTTCCTATGGTCATGTGTTTGTTTCCCTTCTTATACCTTCTTATGCCTTTCCCTTCGTTTTTCATTCCGTTCCTCGATGCTCCTTCTTTCTTTAATTATTAAGCTTTCATTGTCTTCTGTCCTTTCTTTCCTTTTCATCTTTTCCTCCATCTGAAAGCTCTCTCTTACTTTCTCTCCTCTTTTCGTTCCTTTCCCTTCATCTTCCTTCCTTCTTTCCTTCCACCCTCTCCCTCCGTCCTTCCCTTACCCTGACTGATGTTTCACCCCAGCCGGGAGCATCAGCAGTGTTTGCCTCACACACCTTCACCCTTTGGCAATGCATCACACCGAGCCGTGCTCCAGCGTTCAGCCACACTTCCCTTCACACCGCTCATTATGTAACCAATACTCATTGACTTTATCTTCTCTCCCTCTCGTCTGGATCGCGCCCCACTCTGCCCGTCTGTCTCCCTCTAAACTGACAGGATGCTCCTGCTTTATCTTCGCAATTAATTAGTCCTTAAATCTGTATTTTGCATGCTTTCTCTTGATTTTTTTTCCCTCTCGTCTGCTCGTTATCTGTAGCGTCCCGCTACATATAATTTTTTTTTAATATTATTATTAAACTGTGTAAATCATTATTGAGTGCTCTCTCTCTCTCCGCCCCGCTCCTTTTGTTCGCACCCCTCAGAAACAGACTGGCTCTTCATTTATCAGGGCCTGCACGCGCTGTAATTACATCCCCATTGATTGTATCACTCGTAAAGGTGCGGCTCGAGCCCCGCTCAGGAGATACTGTGTGTACTTTCGCCGGGATCTCACGTGCAGTGTGCTCTTTAAAATCCAAAGGGCAGCCAAGAAAGCTGAAGGAGCATATTAGCACCTCGGATGAGCTCTTTAACCCTTAATTGGATGAGCTGGATTTAAGGATTGGACGTTCCTGTTGAGTTGTAATTTGCTTTCATAGCCCAGTGCTGTTGTGTTCTGATTGGTCAGGAGGGGGGAGTGGATCGCTTGCTGGGGAAGAGAGGAGAGTGACGATAGGATCATTCTTCAGTCGAAAGAAAAAAAAATCACCTGTAAACCACTGTCGTATATAAGGAAGCGGAGTAGGGCCACCATGAAAAAAAATGAGAACTGAGACTTTTTTTCCTCAGACCTCCGACTTATTTCTTAGAATCGGACTTTATCTTAGATTTCTTACTTTTTTTCCCCTCTGAATCGTGATTTTAATCTTAAAATTCTGATTTCATATCAGATTTCTGACTTTCCTACTTTGAATCCTTATTTTAGTCTCTGAATTCTGACATTTCTCTGACTTTTCTCCTCAGCATGATGACTTCAATTTTGGAATTCTTACTTTTCTCCCCCAGAATTCTTCTACATCTAGGCATTTGGCAGACGCCCTTATCCAGAGCGACTTACATTTTTTATCTCATTATACATCTGAGCAGTTAAGGGCCTTGCTCAAGGGCCCAACAGGGACAACTTGGTGGAAGTGGGACTTGAACCTGGGCCCTTCCCAACCGTAGTCCAATGCCTTAACCACTGAGCTACCCCTACAGTCAGAATTCTTGGTTCTTTCTCAGAATTGTGACGTCTTCCATGGAAATCTGACCTTGCTCCTCTTTTTGAAAAAGAAAAAAAGAATTCTGCCTTTAAACTCTGAATTCTGCCTTTTTTCCTCTGAATTCTGACTTTTTTCCTCTGAATTCTGCCTTTTTTCCTCTGAATTCTGACTTTTTTCCTCTGAATTCTGCCTTTAAACTCTGAATTCTCCTCCGAATTCTGACTTTTTTCCCTCTGAATTCTGACTTTAAGCTCTGAATTCTGACTTTTAATCCTCTAAATTCTGACTTGAAACTCTGAATTCTGACTTTTTTCCTCTGAATTCTGACTTTTTTCCCTCTGAATTCTGACTTTAAGCTCTGAATTCTGACTTTTTATTCCTCTAAATTCTGACTTTAAGCTCTGAATTCTGACTTTTTTCCCTCTGAATTCTGACTTTAAGCTCTGAATTCTGACTTTTTTATTCCTCTAAATTCTGACTTGAAACTCTGAATTCTGACTTTTTTCCCTCTGAATACTGACTTTTTTTTCCCCTCTGAATTCTGACTTTAAATTCAGAATTCTGATATTGAAATTCTGGACTTAGTCTCAAAATTCTCGCTTCTTTCTCAGAATTAAATCTTTGATCTCAGAATTCTGAGGGAAAAAGTCAGTATGAATTTTTTATGATGGCCCTGGTCCTCTTCTGTATGTATAAGAGGACATGCTGTTATGGAAAAATAATCAATCCATATGGGTGATAACTGTAAACTTTTCTTCACCTTCTTCACTTTTGTCGTTGAATGTTTTCCCGTTAAAACAGAAGCTATTTCTTCTTTACTCGTTAAAATAAATGAAGGTTCGTATTGTACACACAAGGGAAATGATTTCCCACAGCCTACCGTCCTGTGACACTGGTACACATGATTCTGCGTTCGGATTAGCCATATGGAGATAAAACGATGCAGTAAACAATGGAACATAACAAAGCACTGTTGGATAGTTAAAGGTTCCCAGGTCCATGTTTTTTTTTTCTTTCTTTTTTTTTTTGCTTTCACACTTAAATAAACAGTAAAAAAGGATGAGGTCTTTAAGGGACCAGAGTGCAGATAAGCAATGGTACCATTCAGTATACTTTTACTAAGACTAGTAGCAGTGGGAATATGAATACTATACAGGACCATGCATTTATAAAGCGCTATCAGACCAGATCTCATTCTTTCCCTTTCGCTTCCTACTTTTCTTTCACTTCATACTCAGCATGACGATGAGCATAGACACCGAAAGCTCCCGATTCATGTCAGTCTCTGCAACTCTGTTTCTTTCTAGCCTTTGTCCCATTTTTTTCCCTCTGAATTGTTCTTGTTCTCTCATTTTTTACTCCCTTACTACCTTGTTTTCTTTCCCCTGCACCAGAAACGTTGGCCTCTCACTGTTTTTCAATTATTGTGCCGTGTGCAGAGAGTGAAGGGGTGCCAGGGCTCCGGCGGGACACTCAGCTGCCGCCTGGCTTGCTTTTCTTTTTTTATTTTTGTGGCGGTCCGGGAAGCGGCCTCCGGTATTGGGCTGTTAAGCAAGAGGGCAAGGCTGATCAGGTGCTCTGTGCTGCTGGAGTGTGTGATTACAGAGAAAGCTGTGTTTACGTGTCTATTTGCACTTCTAGGGGCAATAGTGACTAGAGTCTGCACATATACATCGTATTCCCGATCATCACATCACCATCTTCTTCCCGTCAGACTCCACACTGACCCATAATGAGCTGGCCTGAATACCGGCCTCAGCCAATCATGTCTGAGCCTCAGGCGATGTGACACTGTGCATAAAACAGTGCCCCTTTACGCGCACACACACACACACACACACACACACACACACACCATCGCCGCATCCCCTTTCTCGCACACTACTATTCACTGTGCTTCAGTCACACTCGTTTGACCCGCGGCTCTGACTCTTGTCCATCAATGACCCTTCTTCATCCACACTCCATGCTGGCACAAAGAGGCCTCATCTTCAAAACCTCTCGCTTCAAGGGCTATTCCAAGCCCCAATTCACTCCTGATTTGGAGCTCATGGGGTGCCGGTTAAGGTTATTACCCGCCTTTAGGGTTGAGATTATCCATGCATTTTTCCTCCTTTTTTTAGACACGGTTCAAAGCAGCAAATTCGCTGGAATCTTCGGAATCCGAGTCGTCTTTTATTGGTGTGGGTTCCCAACGTCGCCCTGGGTGACCTCGTCTGCTGAGCGGCACGTATGTACGATGTGATGGAGAAGCCTCATTCGATTCGGACTTATTTAGCATCAGTGGTAGCGCCTGTCCTTGCGTGATGCATCATCTGATCTGCCAGATTTGTTCTCTCGGCTTTGTAAGGTCTCCTCCGAGAGGCTGTTTAGCCTGGAGGCACATGGACGCGCAGGCCTCGGTGCTTATTGTGCTCTGGTTAAAGATGTGAGCCACTAACTCCTACATCTTTCGTGGAAGGAGTTAATCATCAGTCTTGGATCTTTTTTCCTTCTTTGTTTTGTATTTCCATCTAGCCTTCATATTTCATTTCTAAGTTTAAGTTTAGTCTATATGCTGGCACCGTGGCTTAGTGCTTAGCACTATCGCTTCGCACCTCCGGGTCCTGGATTCGATTCCGCCCTCGGGCTTGGTGGGTTTCCTCCGGGTTCTTCGGTTTTCTCCCACAGTCCAGAGACATGCAGATTAGGCTAATAAGTGCCGTTCCCAAATTGCTCGTAGTGATTGAATGTGTGAGAATATAAACTGAAGGTACTACTACGGTCGTACAAGGTGGGAAGAAATACAATGGTCACCATTGGCCTCGATGGTCCCTAGTTGGACTACAGACAGAGTTTCCTAGATGGATGAGTTTATATACAGTATATTCCTTGTTTGACTCCATGAGTTGAAGCCATTTGGGAATGTGCTATTGTATAATCACATTCCTTCAATAAAGCATCAGTATAAAGGTCTTGCCAGCCTGTACTTACCCTCTTTTACAGCTTGGAGAGGTGTTTTCCTAGAGGAACCATAAATCGCTTGATTCCTCAGGCCCTAGTGGCAGCATGCTCCCTCCCTCCTTCCCCACCTCTCTAGGGTGCCCTAATAAAGAATGTATCAGCTTTTGGGCACAAGACAACACTGCATTATTAATTTTGTTCGCCTTCTGTCTCGTCTGCTAACGTTGCGCAGCCGTGTGACGCTGGATAAAGCCGCTTATTAAACTGATAAGGATTAATCCCAGGTCTGGTTCTGGTGAGTCCTATGGAAGTTTCGACTGTATTTTAAGAATACTTCATGCTAATTAGTACAGTAATTGTGCAAATCACATCTTTTATTTTTTTCATACATCCATGAATCATTATTCATATCCTAACCGGGGCAGACGACATATTCCGAGGGTAATTTGTAATCATAAACAAAGAAAGATCCGTAAAAGTCAAGGAAAAAAGAAGGACCAGGTTTGGAAACGCATGCTGCACCGTTGGCAAGCCTTCGCACGGTATCAGACAAAGTGATCAAGATATAAATGCTGAACAGGTGAACAGGGAAGAGACAGGACTGAAGCCAAGACAAAAACACATGTCACAATTAAAGTACTAGGAGTGCATGTCATGCTGGGAAATCTGCGGATTTGGGATTTGTGATTTGTGACAGTTTAGCAAATTCGGATGAGGCGCTTCTTTTTTTTTTTTTTTTTTTTTATCATGTGCCAAAAATCTAATTAACTGAATGTCGCCCCAAAGAGCTATACAGAGCAGAGGGTGTGTTGGAGGAAACGTTTGAGTCTTGGTACTGTAGTTTAGCATGAATTCTCAGAGAAAAAATAATGCCTTATATTCAATACTTTCTTGGCTGCAAGATTTATGGTTGACACTGAAGAGGGCAATTCTAAATCTGGGCTCTTCTATATTAAAGAAATCTTTCACTCGTAGAAAAATATCACGAAATTGCATGAATGCCAATTTCTACCACGGTTATCTATAGCCTCTTTCAGACATGCACTCCTGTGCATTAATCTGATCTTGGCCACTTTTCTGTAAAATGTCACGACGGCAGGCATGCTACTCTGGGTCAGACTTACGGATAACGTTAAATGATCACTTTTCACATATGACCTGCATGAAGTCACGTTAACGGATAAGTATACGCAAGGTTAGTTTAAAATATCTCATAAATGATGCACACGCACAGTAAGTGTTCTAGACCAACACTGACACTGAGATTAATAATTAATAAAGAAATAATCTAAAGAATCACTGTAGTTGAAGTTCCGTCTTTGTGCTCTTGGACTGAGAGATCTAACGAGCATAGACATAGAAACTCAATCATAATGCAGAAGGTGCGATTTGTTGAGTGCGTACCCTGCCGATGTCTCCATCACGTGAACTATTTTAAATGACAGAAAGCCATTGCTTTAACAGATTGATAACGCCAAGGAGGTTGTTCCGGTACATAAGTTCAGCCAATTTGGGTTTCGGTTTTATTTTAGCAATTTACTACCAAGATTTCCAAAGGCAACACTTTCAGCTCATGACATTTTCAAACACTACTTCATTTATCTATAATCATATATTATTACTGTATAAGTACAAATTCAACATTTTATCTAAATTTCTAACACAATTTTAATGAGGATGATGCCTATAACTGTCATCTATCTGCTTTGTATTGTGAAAAAAAATTTAGCGATTAGCATGAGGTTTAAATTTTTATCATGCTAGCGAACAGTTTCATGATTAGCAATAAAGTTGTTCCTTGGTAAAAGAAGCAGACAGGCACCATCAGTTACTGAAATCGGTGTCAGTCATGCTTTTTTTCCTTTATGAATCCTGCTTGTGCTTTACCTTTCATACTTTAGCTTCAGTTGGGATTTTTCTACTTTAACTTTAGTGAAAATGTGGATTTAGCAGCATATTTGTAGTATTTAAAACTGTTCCTTTGTCCTGTGTTTGATTAAACTTTGGTCGTGTTAAGGTTTGAGCTTATTATGTCGTTATGATTGGGGAATAATAGGCAAAAAGTAAATTAGATCTAGCATATACTGTATACCACAGCGTGCTAACTGATTTCTTTTGTCTTTCATTTATCATTTATAAAAGTTTCAGCCTCGACCGGGCGCTTCTGCATCTTTAAAACCAATCTAAAACCTCTTAAAGTTTTAATTGGTCCCAGCCAGGGCTTTTTACGAAGGCGGCTAAAACGTATGATTGGTAGAAAGGAACGCATTAGCGCAGGTGAACGAGGCCAAATGGAGACCGGGGAAAAGTGCAACCATCAGTGCAAGTCGGAAACAGCAGCCCGTCTTAGCTCATAACACCCAACATCTGTAAGATAAACGTAAACATGATCATTTAAAGCGGCGAATCCTAGTGGAGAACATCAATACGCTACGCAGACTTCATGATCTTCATACTTCAGTAGAACACGCTCTTAACAAATTCAGTGTTTAATAAAAAGGCTACTTTGGACATTTACGTGTTTGTTGGTTCTACTTGGAATCTGAGAAGAGAACTCGGAGAGGGTTGTAGAGTATGCACCGTTAATGGATATTATTGGCTCACCATGGTGTAGAAACGTTTCATATTGCCGTCAGATTTTCAGCTTCACTCAAGTGCTTCGTGTCTCTCAGTGGAATCTTATTACAGAGATTTCTCCAAAGACTTTCACAAAGACATTCGAGACAAATTAAGGCAAAATTGTTATTGTGGGTTTTTTTTTTTTTCCTAATGGAAAGCAAAAGATAATTAAAGACAATCAGCCGCTCGCACAGTTCTGATCTTGTGCATTATCACGCCACGTATATTCATTTATATAATTGTAATTTCAGCTCTGCTCCACCAAGTCGTAGATGATGAAATGTGCTTTGGCAGTGGAATTATTATTCAGGGGTAAAAAAAAAAAAAATGCTTTCAATCTGTTCATATAAAAAGCCTCTCAGCTTGGTGAGGAGGTTTGTTTTGCTCTCTTTCTTTCTCCGATGTTATCAGAAATGAAGGGGGATGTGGTAATTAAACATTTGTCTCTGACATTGAAAAGCACAGAAAGGACGGCTTTTGGCTGAACTGTAAGAGGATGTTGGCTGGATGTTTTTGGTTTGGCTGTCCACCGCGTCCGATCCTGTTGACCTTCATCAGGCACCAGCTGCACGGCTCAATTTGTGCTCGGGTTGTAGCGGTGCATTCTGGGTAATGACCCCTTTCACCGCGTCGCTGCAGTCAAGCTCTGACGAACACCTTTAACCTCTGTTCGGAGATGTGAAATCATCCCTGTGATGTGCGTTTGTGTGCGGTTGCAAATCACAGGTTTATATACAGTACATGCACATTTAATGCGTTGTTTAATACATTATTGTTTAATACGTTTCTGGAGAAAAGTAGCGACATTAGCCAATCACAGTAGTTTAATTGTGAGCTCCCAGCAACCAGGATGGGGTGCATAGTGCTTTTGTTTGAGGGAGTTCCTTCAGGGAGCTTACAGCTAAAATTAGGGAGAAAATCATGGGGAATAAATAATAATTAAAAATGAAAAAGCTTTGCAGTCTCTCAGTAGCATGACAAGCTGCATTTCAAAAAGTTTTATTAATTATGGATGTCAAGGATTGAACAATTTGGATTGATATATTAATTAATAAGTAAATGATTATTTAACCATATAATAGATTATAAATCAGTCTCTATCAAAAAGCCTATTAAAATCACTTAGAATTGTAAACTGATCTGTAAACAGTGAGTTAGATTTTTTTGGAACTTAATGCTTTTAAATTTTAATTAAAAACTCCTCCTCTATATTATCATTATATCATTATATAATTAATGTTGAGCCAACCCCAGATGCTGAACAAAATCAAACATGGCTACATAATGATCTCACCCTCATCACGAACTACAAACTAGAGAGAGAGAAACAACACATTTTGACGAGGGAACAACTTGTACACTCAAAATGACCGTGTTTTATGGTACCAAATACAGTGGAACCTTGGATTACGAGCATAATTCATTCTTGAAGCGGGCTCGTATTCCAAAACACTCATAAACCAAATCAAATCTTCCCATAAGAAATAATGAAAACTCAAATAATTCGTTCCACAGCCCAAAAAAAATTAATACAGAAAAATAATTAATACAATATATAAAATAAAAATAAAACAAATTAACCTGCACTTTACCTGTAAAAAAAGTTGAAATAAATCCCAACAGATAAGTGTTTCCATTTGTGTGCGCAGGCGCCGTGTATTTGTGTGTGTGTGTGTGTGTGTGTGTGTGTGTGTGTGTGTGTGTCTGCGGAATTAGCCCCTTCCCTCGCCTTGTCCTAAACAGTAAAATTCCTCCTCCCTCCCCCTACCTCGCTTTTTAAGTCTCACAACAAACACAAACACACAACGGAAACACTGTTTTAACGGGGAAAAAGAAATCTCTCTAATGACACTCACGTGAGCGCAGACTAATGTAATCACTGCTGTAAAGTAAAAAAAAAAAAAAAAAATGAACCAGCACCTTACCTTTGAAAAGAATCGCGATAGAGCAGAGTTTCTTTTTTTTTGGATTTTTCCCCGATTTTCTCCCTAATTTAGTCGTGTCCAATTCCTCCCCGTCACTAGGGGGCTCCCACATTAAGGCTACTACTACCACTCAGCCGGGAGGGCCGAAGACTATCACGTGTTTCCTCCGAACCACGTGACGCCAGCCGACCGGATCTGTTCCAACTGCTCGCTCGCGCACCGTTGGGGGCGGCGTAACACACTCGGAGGACAGCGCTATCCACTCCCTCCGTTGCGCGAGCTCACAGACGCCCCTGATTGGTTGTAGAGCCGTGATTAATGTGGGAGCACTAAGTACCTCTCATCCCTCCCCTCTGAGAGAGCTCGGCTAATCAGCTCTCTCTAGACCTCCGGCTGCGAGAGGTTACAGCACCACCCGGGATTCGAACTAGCGATCTCCGGATGATAGGGCGAGCGCTTTAACCACTGCGCCACTCGGAGGCCGAGAGCAGAGTTTCTGTGTAGAGCAGAGTGTGTGTGTCTGTGTGAAGCCGGGGAGGGGGGTGTAAAGGCGAGAGAGTGTGTGAGTCGGTGTGTGTGTGTGTCTGTGTGTGTGTGTGTGTGTGTGTGTGTGTGTGTGTGTGTCGGCACTCGTAAACCAAGACATGCTTGTTTTTCAAGTCACAATTCATTAAAAATCTTTGCTCGTCTTGCGGAACACTCGTAAACCGAGTTACTCGCAATCCGAGGTTCCACTGTAATGTTAAACTAAAAATATGATTATTTAATCTATTCCTAGGCATGTTTATAATCATTTCAAGCTTGACCTCATCTCATAAACTTCTGTTGGTAGATGATGTTTCTTTTGGTCAGATTTGTTTGGTCAGACATGTCATGAGCAGTTCACATTCAAGTACAAGTTACTTTTATCAGACGCTCATGTGAACACCTCTGTCCTCTGAAACGGCACATACGCATGCTTAGATATGTCTTTACGACTGCACATGCTGGGTTAAAACCCGTTGGTTCACGGCTACTTTTTGTAATTTCCTTTGAAATGATCCCGAACTCTGCTCTATTTCTGTAGGTTCCCTCCGGTTTTGCTTGGACAGACTCATTACCCAAAATATCTACTGGGTCTACTATGCGCCGATTTCACTTTCCCTCCACTGACTGCTTTCTTACACTGTCCTCCACTACTGTTGAAATGAAATTCCCGTGCTGCCAGTGCTGACTGACGATGCCAGTGGAGTGTCCTACACACGCACAGGGGCAAAAAGTCACATAAATACAGATCTGCCTCTTCTCAATCAAGTCACATGACCACGTATCGGATATAGGGCTACATACGAAAGTGACTCAGATTTGATCTGAAAAACATCAGCTTTGTGCGTTCAGACAACCTTAAAATATCAGATCTGTGTCACATTAGAGTAAACTATTGGATTTGAGTTGCTTCAGGCTGGTAACGTGAGCAGAGCTTAATTGTCCATAAAGTGATAGGAGTAGCTCATTGATTAAGACATTGGACTACTTATTGGTCCCAGGTTCAAACCCTACCACCACCAAGTTGCCACATCTACCACATAATAAGGGGCATCTACGAAACACTGCAAATGTAAATGATCTGGCCGTAAGATGTTCAGCTTATATTACAGTATGTACATTACCTGTCTGAGTAATTTGTTTCCTAGAAATATAAGTATCTGCTCATATTTAAGGTTCTGTCTTGTTAAGATTTAAGCTAGGCAGTTAGTAATTGTATTAATTAATTAGTTTAGTTTATGATGTATGACTTAATTTAGTCAGTTAATTAATTAGTTAGCTAGTTAGCAATTGATCGAGTAATTAATTTAGGTAGTTAGGTAGTCAATAATTAGTTAGTTAGTTTAGTCAATGAGTTAGCTACATATTTTGAGAGTTAGTGATGTATTAATTAGTTAATAAGCTAATTAGTGAATTATTAATTGATTTGTTCATTTGGGTAATTAGTTAGTTATCTAGCTAGCAGTGTGTTAGTTAGTTAGTTAGTTAGTTAGTTAGTTAGTTAGTTAGTTAGTTAGTTAGTTAGTTAGTTAGTTAGTTAAGTAGGTAGGTAGGTAGGTAGGTAAAATTGTAATGTAGTGGATAAAAGGTCAAAATGGATATATGGAAATGTGTTTGTGTAGAGTACACACTAATGTGTGAGTAATTTGTTTCCTAGTAACTCATATTATGAAGTTTTGCCTTGTTAAGATGCAGACATTGTATAATTAAAGGTAATTGTAAATGGTTCAACATGACATGTTCATTAATAAAGGATGATTAATGAAATAATGTTTAATCATAGTAAACCTTTGAGGAAAAAGACATTTCAGGAATAAAAGACATCAGTCAATGATTATTTTCCTACATCAACACACTCCGTATGTTATTTAAAATTTTTTACGCTGAGCCATGTCCTGTGACGGGCCCTTCCCTGCGACACGCACTAACAGTCTGTTACGATGCAGGTTATGAGGTGATGACGGCTCTGTTATTTATTGATGGACACACACTCACACTCCTGACACCGCATCTGCGGGGAAGAGGGTTGCTTGTTATGATAGACTGCAGAACGTGCTTGTGTTTTATTAGCCCAGCGCTGGAACACCGCCAGCAAACCAGAGGGATGTGAAGGAGCGAGCTGGGCTTATTGTAACACGCTCAACCGCTGTGTGTGTGTGTGTGTGTGTGTGTGTGTGTGTGTGTGTGTGTGTGTGTGTGTGCGCGTGTGCGTGCGTGTGTCGGTCGGTGTGTGTGTGTGTGTGTGTGTGTGGTCTCATCATAGGCTTGCTGTTCACTCTTTTGTAATTTTCTGTAACTTTTTTGGTTATGACAATAGTGAGATGAGGTGTGTGTGTGTGTGTATCTTGCTCTGTAACAGCTTATGCCCGAGGACAGGTAGCTCTCACAAGCCTTTTTGCTCTAAGTGAACTTTTGCTCTCAGGATAATCGTGCGCGCACACACACACACACACACACACACACACACACACACACACACACACACACACACACACACACACACACACAAATCCCAAGCCTGTATGGAATCAGCGCCCACCCTGCCTTGAGGGTAACGCTTGTGCCTGGACTTGTGCCCTGCACACACACACACACACACACACACACACACACACACACACACACACACACACACACAAGATAGGTTAGTATAGTCATCTACCTATTTATTTGTTTATGTAGTTAGTTAGTTACTGTAGTTAGTTGGTTAATTAGTTAGTTTAGCAATGTAATTAGTTAATTGGCTAGACAGTTGGTGATGTTTTAATTGAATGGTTTAGTTAGTTTATGATAGTTAGTTTAGTCAGTTAATTAGTTGATTAGGTAGGTAGCAATTAATTAAATAACATATTAGTTTAGTTAGTTATAAATTAGCTAATTATTTTAGTTAGTTAGTTAGCTAGCAAGTTAAATAGTGATATATTAATTAGTTAGTTAGTGAGCTAGTGATTTTATTAATTGACTTGTTTATTCAGGTAATTTGTTAGTTAGCTAGCTAGCTGACCATGCATGCTTAGTTAGTTAGTTAGTTAGTTAGTTAGGTACTTAGTTAGTTAGTTAAAATTGAAACGTAGTGTATAGGAGGCCAAAATGGGGAAAATATGCTTTGTTTTTCCCTTGATCAATCTCTTGATCTCTTTTCGTTTTAAGACATCTTTAGATTCTAGCTCTGGGGAAAGCACACATTTCTGTTGGTACTCATTGAGGCCATGCTGTGTGTAAGACATGACACTATTCATTTACTCTCTGTAGAGAAACTGAGAGAAAGAAGTGAAGGGAAAGGAGGAGAATAACAAGTTCCCACAGAAGCGTTTCCCTCTTTAATTGCAACTCTGGGAGCCACGTGTGAGGATTTTCTCAGGGCTGGTGACAGGAACAATGTGCATATCGTCTTTAGAAGTAGCTCTCGATCTGCGGGGAGGGAAAAGCTCATTTTACTGCTGAATTAATGCTGTGTGTCTGACTGTCTTTCTTTCTTCTTCTTCTTCTTTCACTTCAAGTGTGATGACTGTGCTTCTGTGACAGGATTATAACAACACACAGTCATTAGAGAAATTGCTTAGGGACTTATGCATACACATGTATGTACAGGTATCTCTCTCCTCATCTATACACACACACACACACACACACACACACACACACCTACAGCAACTGTATATGGATTTCAAGTTTCCTATAATATCTTGTCATTTTACCTTGCACCTGAGGAATTGTTCATGCTTATACAACCATAAGTTGGCAGGCAAGACTCTCCGGCGTGTTTTAGGAGGTGATATAGTGAACCTTTTACCATTATGACTTATATTTCAGAAATCCTATCATAAACATCCGTGGCTACTTGATAATACGTTAGACAGAGTGTTCACTGATTACAGTAAAGCTGCTCAGCTTATTTTTAGCTTGAACCTTTTAACTACTGTATTTCTACAAACTCTTTTTCCCATCGAAGACAGCTACTTCAGCTAGTTATAAATAAGGAATCTGGAATAAGGAAGAATTTAAAAGGCTTTCAGATATCCTTTTCAGGTTAGCAGATGTTAGCATGCTGGCTAACAGTATGTTAGCAATTCAAATACACATTCACCAATAGAGGGATTTCTTAGTGTTCCTGTTGAGTTAGATCATGCTAACACGAAGAGCCTAGCACGTTCTAAGTAAATAAATCTGATTTAAGGATATGTGACTAGAGCTAGTTCTTTGATTAACTAGCGGTTATATGTAGCTTGACCCATGTAAACTGTAAGATCAGCATGGTGTTTGCGTGTGTGGTTGGACACATCAGTACTAGTGTGTGTGTGTGTGAGTGAGAGATGAGTTCCCTTGGGCTGAGAGCTGATGGAGAGTGGCAGGTTACTGCTGCTAGGTGTCAACACCTCTCACACACTCGGTGTTCCGAGGTAACCGGCCGTGAGAGGAGCTTCACACCTGCAGACAGATGTGCAGCAGCACCATCCACACCATGCAGCTAACGCCGGAGATGAACAAACTAAAGCTCGAGGGGCTAATTCTGTAAAAGTTAACAAAATCATTTCAGACCTGAATATCTGGATGCTAGCCAATATTGTGTGTGTTTTTTCCCCCCTTCGCCCTGTTCCCAAATGAATGGCGCCTCTCCTCAGACAGGGCTTTATTGGTGCCAGCGCTGGCAGCTAATGGTCCAGATGATGCCCTGTTCTAGGGGAACATAGATGTTGCAAATAAAATATGGGGCTAATATTGGCCCGGCACTGTTACGTGATTGAAACAACAGGCTGTGGCGAAATCATGATCATTTGTTTTGATGTAAAGAGAATAGAGAAGCAGAACTAAGCAGCTTCTGTGCCATTGCCTGGCTATAATAGCGTCCAGCATGTTTTATGTGAAATATTTATAAAAGGAAATAAGGATGCGCTGTTACAGATGTTTCATTTCCGGACAATGATACCTTGTATCTAAATACAAGCTGTATTTAACTTACAACAACTGTAATAATAATAATACTTAATTTTTATTTATCATGATAATTATTAGTATTATTATATACTATAAATACAACATTGAAATATTTGTTATTCTAGCCCAGATTTATTATTATTGTTTATAATTAATTGAAAAATAAATACTTTTAAACAATTATGATTCTGATCATATTAGTGGTGATGTTAATAATAATAACAACAATAATAATAACAACAATAATAATAACAATAATAATAATAATATAGGAACTATATAATCAGTTACATACAATCATACAATGATTATATATATATATATAATCAGTTATGTAAATGATTTTATATGTTATGAAATAAAAATATATTGGTATTTTCTTCTTTGCGCAATATAATAATTAATACATTTATTTATTTATTTATCTATTTCTTTGTTTATTACGAATTTTAAGTTGTAATAAACATATATGTTTCATGCTTTTTTTGGGGGGGGGGGGGGCGGGCTATATGTTATATACTATATTCTGTACCAATAAAAAAAATAACAATAAAAAAGATTACAAAAAGATAATGATTGATCAATCCTATGAAGCAAGACCAAGTTTGTTTTACAAAGATATACAGTGATTTTCTTATCTTGTATAAGCTTGTATATTTGTATTTAATTAAATGAACAAATCCGTTCCATTCAGTTGTCGTTGTGTCAAAGCAGCTTTACTGAATAAAAAATTTATGGATAACATGTAGAACAGGTACTGGAAAAAGTAAAGACTGTAACTATGAGATTGTCCCTGATGAGCAAGTCGAGGGTGACGGTGTCAAGGACAAACGTCTTGAGATAGCAACAGGAGGGAGAAACCTTGAGAGGAACCAGACTTTAAATTTTGCAATAGAAACTTAATAATTTGCAAAACTTTGAGATGTCTATTAATAAGTTGAATAATATTATAATTATTTAGAATAAGTGTTCAATAAGGAACATAAGATACATTTGCCTACTGTATATTTAGATTTTTACATGTTCAGATGCAGTGTATGTTAGGAATTGTGTGTGTTTGTGGATGTACATGTGAATGTGTGTGTGTGTGTGTGTGTGGGGGTGGGTGGGTCCATGGGTGTAGGTGTGTGTAATAAGCGAAGGGCATACAGGAGGTGTAAGGTGTAAATGTGTGCACGGGGGGAAATGTGTGTGTTTAATAAACGATGAGAGGAGGGGGAAAGGAAATTGCCGTTGGCTCAGAACAGAAGTGCATATCAGCTTGTTTACACATGTTCTCTCTCTCTCTCTCTCTCTCTCTCTCTCTCTCTCTCTCTCTCTCTCTCTCTCTCTCTTTTACATGCACACTAATACACACTCATATACTGGTGCACAGACTGACAAACACATATGCCCCAAACAAGCATATGCAGGTGTGTTTATCATGTCACCCCCCTCTCCGTCCTAGAAACAGTGATTCTGTAGGAAGTTCCTGTTTCAGGGATTTCATAAGTCCCTTATTAATTAGACAAACACACTGGAGGTCACAAAAACAAAAAATCCCACCGCCTGGCAAAACTCATTAACGCGACTCACGTGTGTGTGTGTCTGTAAGTGTGTGCACAGGGGTATTAACACATAAGTGTATGGAATTATTACTTTGTACTGTATGTTATAGGTGTATATGTGTAGCTGTGCACGTTGTCATCTTTAATAGTTTTGCCTTTTGAGAATGATGCGTTAGCTCTCGCTACATTTCTACCTAAAAAGAGTGATGCAGCGGAGCTTTAGTATTTTAATCTGTGTGGCTGTCTCGGCTCATACGGATCAGCTTCCCAAGCTGGAGCTTGCATGCTCACACCATTGTGTAAGTCGTCTCGTAGATCTCGTAGACTGACTAGCCGGGAGGGAGTATCAGCCATAACTTAAGCCGTAACTTAAGCACGACATGAGCGATAAGCGAGTTGAGACACTTCTTTGTCCTGATTGGTTGAATGTTGGTGGTCCACACTAGATAATTTTGCTACTGTTTATGGATAAGACCTGCCAGGAGTCTTTTTTTTTTTTTTTTTCAAAGTTTGTAAGGTTTTGGAGACACACACACTTTTCCATATCAGTGAGAGTGTGTGTGGGGAGTGAGACGTGTGTTGACAGAAAAAGAATGACTGCAAGTATACAGTATACATTTACAGCGTGGACACAAAAATGTACACACTTAAACATGAAAACTATACGCCTCTCTTTTGACGGTCACATGATAGCATCAACGATGGTGCATCTGCTGTCTACTGTCATCTTTAGAGGAAACATAATAATACACATTGCTGCCATAATAATGTCTGCGTGGAGGCATTTGTGGAAGGAGGCTCCAGTGTCAGTGCTTTGTAACTGTTAAGGGATAAAAAAGAAAAACATAGAATGGAATTTTGTTTTAATAAATAAAAAAATATTATTAAAGTTTTGTGATATTAGGGGACTGATAGATCTATCGAGGTTCTGTTATAAGGAAATAATCAACATTAAGATGGTAACAAAAAACATCCTATTAGGCCACGTCACACCAACTGGTTGTTGATTATTTTTCAGTAACAGTACTCCCTAATGTATTAACCAAGTTCTGAAGTAGTGTTGCTTTATATGTCCACACAACCACCCACCCATCCATCCGTCCATCCGTCCATCCATCCATTCGTCCATCCACCCATCCATCCACCCATCCATCCATCCATCCATTCGTCCATCCATCCATCCATTCGTCCATCCGTCCATCCACCCATCCATCCACCCATCCATCCATCCACACATTCTTCCATCCACCCATCCATCCATCCATCCATCCACCCATTTGTCCATCCACCCATTCATCCATCCACCCATCCATCCATCTATCCATCAATCCACCCATTCGTCCATCCATCCATCCATCCATCAATCCACCCATTCGTCCATCCATCCACCCATCCGTCCACCCATCCATCCATCCATCCATCCATCCACCCATTCGTCCATCCATCCATCCACCCATTCGTCCATCCACCCATTCGTCCATCCATCCACCCATCCATCCACCCATCCATCCATCCACCCATCCATCCATCCATCCATCCACCCATTCGTCCATCCATCCATCCATTCATCCATCCATCAATCCACCCATCCATCCATCCATCCATCCACCCATTCGTCCATCCATCCATTCATCCATCCATCAATCCACCCATTCATCCATCCACCCATCTATCCATCTGTCCATCCATCCACCCATCCATCCACTCATCCATCCACCCATTCGTCCAATCCATCCGTCCATCCATCTTTCCTGTTCGTTATCTATTTTAGGGCAAAAGGCTGAGACACAGCCTGGATAGGGTAACAACCCATCATAGTGCACAAGTGTGAGCACACACACACACATTCCCACACCAATCATAAGTTACAAGCAATTTAGAAATGATAATCAGCCTGCATTGCATGTCATTGCATGTCTTTGGACTGTAGGAGAAAACCAAAGAACCCAGAGGAAACCCACCAAGTGCAGGGAAGAACATGAAAGGTCCACACACACACACACACACAGGTGAAAGATGAGGTGAGATTCACACCTACTAGAAAAATAAACCAGTAGATATGCTACACTGCTGCTATGACAAAATAAATATGTTTAACAAAATCCTGTGCAAGGCCCAAAGCCAAGCCTCCGTCTAGTTATCCCCGCCCCTTTCTGCATCCCTCCTGGCCAATCAAAGCAAAGGCGAAAGTTTGACCGTTTCTATTTCTCTTCTAAGTGTTTCTTCCGACCTCACGAAGACTTTGGAAAGCTGTTCCGAAACATAAATCCGACTTTAGCCGTCCATGGATGCAGAACAGCAAGGCAAGCCGAGCCAAAAAACAATGGCCTCGTTCTCCAGCCAAACCACACAGCAGCCTGGGAAAGGAATGTCACTGTGCAACTCTATCACAGAGCGGCCTAACAGAGACGCTCGCGTTCAATGTCCTCGCTTTGTGCGCTGGCTGGAACATTGCAGACTTTTGTTCCAGGCAAAGAATAATGTGCTCATACACAGAAACCCAGGTATACAAATACACATACACACACACACACACACAAACCCTACTAGCCATGAGGTGAATGTCTCTCCTCGCCTCCTATTTCCTCCCTCCTGGTCCTCGCACTTTAGAGCCTGCCATCTCTCCATCCACCATATGTCCAGCAGTGTGTGTCCTCGATTTTTCACAGGTGTGGGAGTTCATAGGTGGACCTGCTCTCTGGCTGTATCACTCTCTGTTTTTACACTGTACTGTTTGCCATTCACCAGAGTCGTGTCTCGTATTCATGCATAGTGTAAGCTAACCCCTGGCGTAGGCTTACATTACGTCCTTGAGTAAAAAACTAACAAAAAAAACCCTCTCCACATCAGCAGGGGGCAGTAGTCTATATTCAGATATGTATGTATTGCACTAATTGATACAGTAAAGAGTAGGACACTGTAGCAGGTAGGACTGCTTTTGCTGTTTTGTATATACGTATATAGTCAGTATTTCTCGATTAAGCAGAAAATAACTAATTAAGCAGTGAAGCAGACTTTTCTTTGCTAGCTTTGCTTACGACACCACAAATGAGCGCTGACTAGCATCATAGCTGCAGAACTATGTGAAGTGCTCGACTACTGACCTAGTGCTAGTCTTAATGTGATGATAGTATGAGTAGCTATGTTGATATAATATCTAACTCCAGGGTGTACAGTAGGTGCAACCTTTCTGACTTTCCAAATAGGTATTTTTAAGGTAAGGAAGCATTGATTTAGCTTTTCCATAGCTGAACAGTTAGAAGGTGTTGTATGCAGGAAATCTTTCAGATTATGAATTACAAGATATGGTGGTGTTTTCCTTCCAATTTGGGGCATTGATTAGCTTTTTCTTCTTTCAAGGTGCTTGATGGCTTTGAAAAAAACAACTCTTTTCAAATGCCATAGCAATGACACTCCGGTCCCTATGGAATCTCATGGATATCCTAAATCCATGGTATCCTACCTTCTGGGTGGAGGACTCCTTTGTAAAGTTGCAAGAAGTAACTCCAGCTTACGAGGTCATTTTTTTTTTTTTGTCTTTCCTAATTGGAAGTCAGAAATTCCTAGTTATGATACGATTAAAAAACCAGAACAGACCATACCTACAGAAACCAATGGTAGCACATGGGAGAAACACTGTAAGTGGTGTTAGTGTGAATGCATTATGTAAAGTATATATTCAAGTTAAAAGGCATTCAAGTGCATATTAAACAGAACTTATAATAGTAACTACAGTGACACTAATAGGAAAGGTGTGAAGCAAGGAATGCAAGTCTGGCCCAACTGACAGTATTGGCGTATGCTTCAGCTTGGTCAGATATAATCAATCTTTCCTGGTGAAGAGGCCAAAATAAAATGTTTGTCTCACTTCTGCTGGTATTTGTGTCAAATAAATTGCCTACATTGGAGAATTCGAGCATTGCCCTTCTGCCCCATCCACCTGCAACGCCGCTAACGAGAGAGACAGATAGGGAAGTAAAATAGAAAGCGAGAGAGAGAGAGAGAGAAGGAGGAGGAGGAGAACTGGCCTCGCAGAAAGAAATAGCCTACATAAAAACAGGACTGATGAATATATGCTGCTGGAAAGGACACCAACGCCAAGAACAGAAGAAGGATTGTGAAAATGCACGTTTTGGCAAATGTGAATAAAAATCATTTGCACAGGCAGGTCATTTGTAATGATAATGATGGTTGTGTTGTGGAAATCTAACAAAGCTAAAGCAAATTAGATATTTGTGTATGTGTGTGCGCGTATTTGTTGAACCATCCCGACTGACACGGAGTGTATTCATTTTCCGTATTGGTATACAGCAGATATCAGAAGAGAGCCAATGCCTGGAAGTCGCAAGCCTGACTGATTGCAGCTGTTGTGCCATTGGCCATGCTGAACGTGCTGAGCGAGATTGCTTTCTCTGAGAAAGAAAAAAAAAAGAGTACCAAATCCCTCCAGAGCCGGAGTCCGGCCATAGGCCATAGTGTCTCCTCCAAAGCAGAATCCATTGAGTGAGGACTTTCAATCTAACAGCAATGAAAAAGTAGAGAGAGAGACAGAGAGAAAGTGGGATGGTGAGTGATAGAGGCCGCAGGTGATGGGGTGCAGCAGATGGATAGCGTATGAGGCCGAGGATGCGAGATTGAAATAGTGGCTGATAGGCTGGTGTGGGGGATTGGAATGGAAGAAAGCAAGCCGAGCTAAAGATTGAGATGGAGAAGGTGGCGAGCCGATGGGGAGGGAGCGGGAAATAGAGAGGAAAAGACGATGGATGGATGGAGGAACGGATCAGCGGAAGGCACCCGTACTGCATGCTTATGCTCTTGCATGGTCGTTTTAAATTGAGCAAATGGCTGGTAGTGAGATATCATTCAGTCAGTTGTCTTCATATCACTTGGTCCCTACAAGGATCACGATCAAAGAAGAGCTAACGGGTGCCTATAAGTCAAGCATTATGATGTAACACACTCTTACTATGAGGTTACATGAGGTTAAGGTAGTGTAAAGTATTACGGAGGAGTTATAAAAATAAACTTGAATGAAAAAGTAATTAGGAGCAAAATAAAAAGTGGTCAAAATAAGTAACACCTAAACCGGTGTCTAAACTAGAATTAATCGTAATTTGTATTGTAAAGTCTTCTGTATACTGCACACTATATGAGCAGATAATTAGTTCTCAGGAAATTTTACATCATTCCCAAATCAATAAACTGAATGTACTGTAATAAAGCAGGTAAAACATCTTTTTTGGAATGTTTTCTTTACTCTGGAAACATCTTCCAAATTCTTCCCACAGTCTCTAGGGGTGTGACATGATGGCCGTATGGACCTGCTAGACTTTCTAAAGTGCTCTCTCTCTCTCCTCCCGTTTTTTTAAACAGCTTGAGTGGTGTGATCTCGGCTTTGCTCTCTGAGGGGCTCCAGGCTAGGAGATGTGACAGAACTTCTCTCAACCTGCTAATGTCTTGGCCTCTCCTTGTCACTGTGGCCTATCTGTAAATATATACAGTGATACAAATGAACTTATATGACCTCTATTATGTTTAGCATGAAGTCACAGAAATTGTGTAATTATGTGACTAATAATCGTGCTCAAAAATGTTATGGAGAAATGAATAAGGGCGATAGAAATGTAAATATGTACATATGATCCCTGGTTATACATACATATGTGCCTATACAGTGGAACCTTGGATTCCTAGCATACTTCGTTCCGCAAGTGGGCTCGTATTCCAAAACGAAATTGTGCGTGCGTGTGTGTGTGTGTGTGTGTGTGTGTGTGTGTGTGTGTGTGTGTGTGTGTGGAATTAGCCCCTTCCTTCACCTCGTCTTACACAGTAAAACTCCTCCTCCCTCCCCCCCACCTCAATTTTTAAGTTTCACAACAAACACACACACAACGGAAACACTGTTTTAATGGGAAAAAAAGAAATCTCTCTAATGACACTCGCGTTAGTGCAGACTAACGGAATCACTGCTGTAAAGTAAAAACAAAAAAGCAAATGAACCAGCACCTTACCTTTGAAAAGAATCGCGACAGAGCAGAGTTTCTGTGTAGAGCAGAGTGTGTGTGTCTGTGTGAAGCCGGGTGAGGCGGGGTGTAAAGGCGAGGGAGTGTGTGTGTGTGTGTGTGTGTGTGTCGGTGTGTGTGTTTTGGTGTCAAAAAACTCGCTCTTTGCTCGTCTTGTGGAACACTCGTAAACCGAGTTACTCGCAATCCGAGGTTCCACTGTATATTACTTTTTGTAAGTAACATTAACACACTAAAATTTATATCTATTATAGACAAGTAAACTTTTGACAGAATTATGAGTACCCAAAGCTCGCCTATAGCCTGCGGGGACCAAAGCTCGTCCAGTCCGATCCCACAGAAAACCCAATGCAGCACAAATTGGTGAAAACTGCCAATGCTGGCTATGAAAGAAAGCCACCAGAACACCCAGTGTACCACAGCCTGGCTTACACTGGCCCAGCCGGCAAAGAGCTCAAGGCTGACCCAGGCTTCCAAACTCCCCAGATACAAATCCGATGGGATGCACTGGATAAACAAGTTGGTTCAATGAAGGCCCTCCCTGCAACCCATAGCAACCAAAGAATCTGCTGCCATTGTGCTGGTTCCAAACACCCCAATATACCCACAGAGATCTCGTGGAGTTATGCCCTGAGGGTCCAGACCTGCCCTGGTGGCATAGGGTGAACCTACACAATGCTGGGCATAATGTTTTGGGGGTTACCATTATGGCTGATTGGTGTAGACTTGTACTGTGGGTTCGAGGCATTGCGTTCTTTCGTTTGAACGGGGATACATGTCAAACTACTCATCACTGTCAATTAAACATAAACTTCATGTAACCTATATACACTTAAGGCAGAATAGGAACCAATCAGAATATTCCTCTAAGTTATGGATAAGTCCATCCATTTTTTGTTAAATAGAAGTGTCCTGTCCTCAGCATGGGAGAGGCTTGGGTTTCATGTACACTGTCAGAGCCTGCTTAATTAAAATCCAGCTGAGCTCCAGTTGGACTAATTGTGGAGATGAAACCAGAGGAAAGAATGGATCAGGAAATTTGATTAGGTTACTCCACCATGGGGTTCTCTCTGCGAGAATTCTACCCAGATTTACACACACATCCACACATGCATGTATGCACAGTCAGGATCAGAGTGTTTCAACAACTCCAATCTCCAACCCAGCAACCAAAACAAAGCCTCCCGCTCTCGTCAACATGGCTGCTTACTGAGTGCTACATGCTCGCCAGAGAACAGGCTAATTTTCCCTTTTTGCTCATTAGCAGCCCAAATAGCACATGGTATTTGCAGGCAGAGTTGCTTATGCAAATTGCTTTTACTCCTCACATGTAATGGATCATTTTTCTTCCATCAAAAAAAATAAAATAAAAAAGTGGTCTGTCTTTGTGTTTCAGTGTTTCACTGAGGAGATCAATACACTTCCAGCAATGAAATCAAACTCAATACGTTGCAGCTAGAACCTGGACAATGAATCCAAAATCCTATATTGTTCATTGACGTTCATTTCGAATGCTTACTGAATAATGCTTTGCAGTAAGCTGTGGCGCACACAGCAGCTTTTTAAGGATTGGAGCATCCCTAATGCTGAAGATTAATGTCAGCTCATGTGAGACTGGTGGAAAAAGCAGTGGCCTCCAGCTACATATCGACGCTCGCAGAGTGAAATGAAAAAGCAGCATTTATCGCACTATCGACTGACACCGAGATACTTCCCAGCCTTCAATTACTTTCCTTGACCTGAATATTCTTTCTGTAAATCTGCAAAAATTGTTTAGTACTAGTTGTATGTTTAAATGACGGATACATACTGTACGTATCAACATTGTTATAAACTTATCGTAGCTAGCGCGATTTCATCAACTAATTGCATTTGCTCTTACATTTACGGCATTTGGCAGATGCTCTAATCCAGAGCAACTTACACAAGTGCTTTGAAGTTTACATCAATTACACACTAAACATACAGTTAAGCAACCAGCCGTCTGATGTTAGCTTGCTAACCATCACACATCATCTACAGTAGCTAATTAGCCTCCTAGCTAAAACACAGAGATAAATAAAACAAATAAAACAAATAAAAATAAGTAATAAATAATAACACTGATAGATAAGATGCACACTGGTGCAAAATACACAACATGGAAATAACACTGATCAGTCATAACATTACGACCACCCGCTGGTTATAATGATCAGTAGGTCCACCCTTAACCACCAAAACAGTCATGCACAGTAGCGCTTCTATAGGATCAGACTACACGAGCCAGCCTTCACTCCCCATGTGCACCAGTGAGCCTTGGCCGCCCATGGCCCTGGTGCCAGTTCACCAGTTTTCCTTTTTTTGGATCTTTTGATATGTCCTGACCACTTCAGAGCAGGAACATTCCATAAGAGCTGCAGTTTTGCAGAGTTGCTCTGACCCAGTTGTCTAGCCATCAAAATTTGGCCCTTCTCACAGTAGGCATCTGGAAGTGGGTGGGATATGTTAGGCAGCAGGTGAACCATTTTTCCTGAAGTTGTTGTGTTGGAAGCAGAAAAAATGGGCAAGCCCTTATGCTTTGAGTGAATCCAGGCACTCTGATGCACATGGGGAGCGAAGGCTGGGCCAGGTAGTCCGATCCAATAGAAGCGCTAGTGTAGATCAAATTGAGGAAAAGGTTAATGCTGGATCCAATACAAAGGTGTCAGAACAGATCGAATTGATGAAAAGGTTAATGCTGGTAGTGATAGAAATGTGTCAGTGCATCATTGTTATGGTGGCAAAAGGGGGACAAGCTCAATATGAGACGGGTGGTCATAATGTTATGGCTGTTATTGTAAATCGATACCTTTATGGACACTAGACTGGAAATAACTTTAAAAAACATGATATTTAAGGCTAGTTACACTGTGAAAATAAGTCGGGGGGGGAGGGGGGGCTTTGAATACTAAAGCCACTGTTAGCCAGCTAACTGACTTGGGATACTGTTAGCTAAAACACAAAGCTTCAGCAACAACAATGCAGAATATTGAGTCAGGGTTTCAACTAAGTACAACAGAAGCTAAACATTAAACTGACTAGCCAACTATGAAGTAAACAGATTTAAAATTGTATAACAGCAGCTACGAATCTACTAATCTAGCCAACGCCGCTAAATGTTCCTTAGCCATAACCGTGATACTACTGTATATACTAAAGGATTCTATGAAGCAGTTTGTCTAAAAGCTAACACAAGTGCAAAGTATGGAAGACTGCAAGGGCTCATTAGCATAATGCTAACTGGCACTTAGTGTTGGCATTTTCAGGGAAAAAGTCTTCATCAGCTGCTGACCTGCGCAACTACATAATTATAAAATCTAAAATTGTCTATGTTGCTGCAGACGTAGATATATTCTCTCTCTCCTCAATCTTATGAACTTATTAAGCATGTAAGCGTGTGTCCGTCCTCCACAGGGAGCTGTTGTACGAGAGGGAAAAAGGGAGTGTAAGGAACCGTGTGTGCTGTCTGTCTATTTATTGCAACTGCAGTGCTGTCAGCTTGTTTCAGCTGGACCTATATTTCCAGATACGCAGCACAAATCAAACGTGCATTCGCTGGAAAAAAAAAAAAAAAAAGTAAAAAAGGCGCTGTTTGCACTTTGCTTGACAGGCTTACACTAATCATACAGGAGCAGGACAGAGACTCCAGCAGGAACTTCAGCTTGTCTGGGAAGTTTCTAGAAAAAAAAACAAAAAAACTGGATTGTCTTTCAGCTCTCGGGCTTAAAGTAATACCTTGAGTCGATAACATGAGAAACGAGAGCTTTAGGAAGTTCTGGCAAATAAAGTGAAGCTGTCTTTTGGCAAGAAGTGAATTAGCAATAGAGCTAAATCTACTTCAGTGTGTTAATAGCATTGTCACTACACAAAAGACATGACGATAACACGGTGTTGACTCCTTAATCACTATGCGTGCACTACAAAGAACATAACCCAGTGGATAATGACTATTTATAGTGCTGTAGGTCAAACAGAGGTCGGTTTCGCTTGTGAAGCACTCGTGGGCATCGGATAATAGAGATCAAGCTCAAATATAGTGATGAGTTGAAGAAGTGTAATCATGTTAATTTAAAGGTCAAATCAAGGTCATGTGAATGTTTTTTTTAAATGCCACTTCAAATCATATTATTTGAGCCCATATATAATTTTACCTCAGGGAAATCTTACCTCAGAAGCTAAGACAAAAATCTTTTTAAAAGAAGATTGAAAATTAAAATCATTTTAAACTGACTTTAAATAAATGTTAGTGTTTAAGTTGTAATTTTACATATATTAATTTACTGTTAAGTCAAAGTAAAAACAAAAATAAGGTAGAAAGGTAATGTTAAAAAAGGTGTGTATAAAAGTTACATTTTTAAACTAAAAATAATTTAAAGTATAATTTCAATGGTTTAAATTTTTTAAAAACTAAAAAATAAAATTTCCCTTAAGTAAAAATATAAATAAATAAATTCAAATAATTTAAGGGTACAGTTTCTTTTTTTTTTACTTTTCTTTTTTTTTTTTTTTTGCTCCATATATTGACATTTTTAAGATAAACAAAATAGGCAACTAAAAAGTTTAAGAGTAATATGGAATTAAAATGTTATTAATGAATAGCCAAACAAAAGTTAAATAGTTGATCTATTTAGACATGTCTATTGGTTTGTTTCTTTATTATAAATAAACAAACAAACAAACAAACAAACCAATAATATGTGCATAGAGGGGAGTTAAATTTTACCTAATATACAAAAAAACAAAAAAATTATTGACCCATTTACAATTTTAAAATTATTGGGCTAGAAATGTTCTTATAAAGACTATTTAAAATATATAAAAAAAATTAAAATAAAAAAAAACCTTAAAATTGTAACATTTTGAACCTAGGATATTTAATAATCATAAAACATTTAATAATAATAATAATAATAATAATAATAATAATAATAATAATAATAATAATTTGTAGAATTTAAACTTAGTGTTAGTCAACCTATTTTGTTTATTTATTTATTTTTGTACAGGATGAAATTCCTGTATCTTCATTCCACAGCTTCAAAACACCTGCTTCTCCTCGCTCTTGTCTTTATCTCTCATTAGTTTTCTTCCCCTTCCACCCTTCAGTCTCTCTGGCTACGCTGTTTTAGCTGACTGCAGGCTTTAGTTAAGGCTTTCTTGTGCCTGACGATGGAAAAATGAGGCGTTCTCCTGAGATTGGTGCTTACACAGATAATCCAAAATCAATGACCACGGCAGGCTGGTGAATACGAAAGCGCACACTTGAAAGGCCGCCTGTCGCCAGTGGAAAGTTCCAGGAAATGCAGCATCATGGATTTCTTTCGAGTGGGGATTACAATGCTGCGATTTTCTTTTGAACCGGCTCAGTTTGTGGTCGGAGGCCTCGCCTAAGTGCTGTTGGGAAATTTAATTGGCAGCAGCAAGAGGGCTGTAACCTCTGGCTGTAAACTGGGGTCAGGCTAGTGGAATGTTTTTAAGGTTACGCAGCAGAAATGCCGTAGCGATAAAAGTGAAACGGGTCTGTCGTGCTTGTTCAGACTTTTTTTGCAACATCAGGTTGTGAAGTAGTGGTGATGCACGCACATCCTGAAATGCAGGATTTTGAGTTTGATGTAACTTTGAATCTTAAGTTGAGCCTGTGATCCCAAACTAATCCTTTAAACAGCATTCACACCTCCTTCTGTGCTTTTAAAATAAAATCCTGTTCATCATTGACCA
Source organism: Clarias fuscus (assembly GCA_030347435.1). Taxonomy (NCBI): domain Eukaryota; kingdom Metazoa; phylum Chordata; class Actinopteri; order Siluriformes; family Clariidae; genus Clarias; species Clarias fuscus. Next base: position 23,341,692 of record CM059224.1, on the reverse strand, counting down.
CATGGGCTCCTTCCTGATCTACATGTCTAAAATGCTTGTTTTGCCCCTGACCTATTTTGAGCCGCTGGCCATAAGACCAGAGATCAGATGGAGTCTGTTCTGTGCCAGAGGAAGTGGCAGTTTCCATGGCGGCTGAGCAGTGTCTTCCCAGCAAGAGGAAACTGTGAAGTCCTCGTGGTTATCGCACCGGAATGGCTTCCCTCACCACCTCGATTTCTGCCTGCTGTCAGCTGAGTCAGGCGCCAGCTCAGCTCACACATGCTGTTATAATGCTAAAACACAAGTGGACTCGCCTAAGCTCATAAACACTAGTACGGAAATCCTTTTCTTATGAATGGTTTTTGCCTTTGTTGATTAACTGATGCGATTTTGGTGATCCAAACTAAAACTGGCTAACATCTCCAATCTGACGTTGGTGAGGTGATTTTCTAGTACAGCATCTCTTACTGTTTTTTTTTTTTATTCCTGTATTAGTTCTGATATGGTATTGTTTGTGTTGTGATGACTAATTCATTGGGATGATGGAAGCTGCAGATGGTTTCGTGGAAGATGTTGAATGTGCATTCATGCAAGGAGTCTCCAGTGTCAGCATTTAGAAAAGGTCAAAAGGTTAAGCTTTAGCATGAAGCTTTTCACATTTGCTGTTCATTAAGTTAATGAAAGGAAAACGCGAGATGCTACTGTTTTAGCTGTGCTGTGATGACACAAGCGATTATAGGAACTGATTTATTCATTTTTGTGGATGTTCCACCACATTTATGTAACTACAAATATGATACATTTGACTGTGATGTATAGTTTTTTTTTTTTAAGTTACTCACTCATTCACTCAGCGTCTATGCCGCTTTGTACTGTAACCTGTAAAGGGTCCTATCCCAGGACACGTGTTGGGACACAGCCTGGGAAATTTGGAGAAAAAAAGGAATCACGCAGCTCCGTCTGGGAATGCTGTTGTAAAAATAACTTAGAGTAGTACCGATAATCCTGGTTTGAGTCAAACAACACCACACCACCCCATCAATGATTCTTTTCCCAAGTGTTTTAAGGTCTATTTAATGAAAAGTGCTTCCGCAGCATTCAGTGGTTATGAGTTGTTGTTGTTTTTTTTTTCTCTTTTTCTTTTTTTTTTTTTTTTTTACTGGAATCTCAGTTCCTTTAAATGGGCACACTGTGTGCGCTGTATTTTTTTTTTTTTTTTTTTTACCGTCTGACATATTTCCCCTGCTATTAGGAGAAACAGAAACACGATGAATAAGTGTATACGACAGGCGAGTACAAGCTCTGCGGACACGCATGTCACAACATATCAGTGCACCTGTTCATCCTGTAGTCCCGACCAGTTATTAGTGCACCAAGCTTAATCTCTCCTGCAAATGGAGCGATTGCTAACGACTTTCGCGAGTGAGAAAGTAATATTCAAGGACAATGTCTAAGATTTTACCGTATCAATAAGCAAAACCAAATCAGAGATGCAGTTCAGTACAAATATTTTCAACGACTGGCGTGCAACAGGTGGTTAATTCGTTTTGCATTTATTTATTTATTTATTTATTTATTTATTTATTTATTTTTACTGATCTTCTTCTGCCGTCCTATTCAGCAACCCTCACCAAAAACATGCCATTTTAACATCAGCGTGACATCTCTGCGGAGATGATTAAGATTGTCTCAGAATCACGGTTCTGCTTGGGATTTAATTCCCGCCATAATGTGATAGTGGAGATTAGCGATGTAATCCAATCAGGATTTAGATGCCGTAATCCACTTTATTGATATTGAAATGAAATGAAGTTAAAAAAAAAAAAACGTTGTTGAACGACTAAATAACTCTGTATGCACATTATCTGTGATTGGCATGCAGGTACAGGAACTAACTGGAGCGATTCCTTAAGGCTATGATAAAAATACAGGAACTGTCTGGCTATTCTAAAGCAAAATATAAAGACGTTGTGAAGACTACTGCGCAGGACTAGGTGTATATACTATTGATATGAGAATGCTGTTAAAGTCTCAATTCTGATTGTTCACACCAGTTTAGATTATTTTCCGACAAACCCCAGTTTCTTCCTTATTGGACAGTGTATTCGCGTCATGTGCTTATTGCTGTGATTATAAGCGTCTGAGGTTTCGTTTAACACGTTTAACACTGTCTTCGCTAAAAACACAAGTTGGAAACTCGATATTCTTCGTAAGCGCAGCTTAGACAGTGTGTCACGTCACGTTATGAACAAACACGACCAAAAAGAAATGACAGCAGCTTTCATGGATAGAGATTAAGGTATAAGTTCAGAAGCTAATCTTAGTGTCAAACTGTCCCTATCAATGATGTAATAGTATTGCTTGGCTTTCCGTCTAAATATAAAGTTTCCTATCAGGAAATGCTTTGAAACGATCCAGAGATGGTTCAGTGTGAAGAACTAAGGGGTTATAATGTACAAAAGAAAAGACAAATGGTGTTCTATTTTAATATTTATATTTATCGCGTTTGGCCGAAACTATATATAAATAGTTATAACACATTATAAGACTCACAGTATATTGACTTGTTAGAAATAAGTATAATATGATATCTTTAAAGAGCTAAAACAATTCTACTTTCCTTCTCAGTGTCTCCACGAAGCATGCAAACATTACAGTACATATGGTCCTTCCTGTCCTTATTTTACGCATTATCCAACCAACAGGTAGCCGGCGACCGGACACAACACTAATCAGGCTCATTAAATAACAGCTCACTCGGTACAGGAACGCAGGATTGTCTGATCCTGGATGAGAAACCTTTTTTTTTCTTTCTTTTCTCTTACTTGTTCCTATTTCTTCTCCTTTTTTATCTGGCATCTATCGTCTCTTAGCCATAACCATGGGCACGTCTTGCTAAGCAGAAGCAAAGAAAAGGATAGAGGTTAAAGCTTTTAGAAGGAAAAAATAGACAAAAAGAATAAAAAAAAACCCAATAGTGTTGGAGATGATCGGCTGCCAATTAGGTCGTACTGAGACATGAGATCAGGTCATGCATTTGTGTTTTTTTTTTCTTCTTTTTCTTCTTTTTTTTTCTGAGCTAGACTCAAAGGAAGCGCTGTTCCTGTTTCTGTTAAGCTAGGTTAAGAAGGTGAGCTAAAAACACACACACACACACATACAAATGGAACATTTTCATTTCCTCCATTGCTCATAAATAGGCAACTAATGTTTGTACGGGATTACTTTTAGTTTCGATGTGTCATTATGTACACTGTACAATGATTGTGCAAAAGTTTGCGCCCCCCCCCTTTCTGCTTTTTTTTGATTACCGCCTTTATGTGAGAAACCAACCATAATGTTATGAACCGTATCCTTGTAAGATCCTCATAAAGGAACTGTCGGGTTCTGTATTGAGCCTAGAAGACGTTGTTTCAAGTAGTCAGTAGTCATCATATACTAATAAACCTTGAGGGGAAAATGCAAAGAGCGCAACATTAAAGTATGCTGATTAAATATTGCAGTCTAAATGAACAGTAATCGTTATCAGCCCAAGAACCAGGCGTCGCTACCATGCATACTATAATTTATTCACTAATCGTCTCGTGATTTCAACTAATCAACACATGTTTACTTTAAGGATTAAAAAGTTTGAACACTTTGCATTTTGCAGCTTTACACATCAGCGTTATGTTTTGTGCAGCTATATCAAGATTAAAAATGGTAAGAACCTATTGACTTTTTCACGAAACAGTGATGAGAAGGTGATGAAAGGAAGTAAATAAGCAGTAGGAGAACAGACAAGTGGCAGCGAATGTCAGAGACAAGTGGAATGAGGATGCCGTGGTTCGATCACACTTTAAGTCACATGTAATCATCGATATGGTGATGAGGCTCCAGTGTCTGAACTTTTAAAAAGCCCGGGATGAGGCTGTAACTTTACGGGGGTTTCGGTTTGAGGAGTTTTTTGTGGGATTTTTTTCTTTTTTTTTTGTCTTATGACTTTTGATAGAGAGAGAGAGAGAGAGAGAGTCTTGTAGAAGTCTTGTAGAAGATTAACTGTTTAAATGTAACTATGAATGGGTGAAAAATACAATCACTGATTCTACATTGTATTAAAAGTTGATGGGGTTTTTTTTTTGGAACATCACACCTCGCCAAGTGTTTTGTTTCTTACTTTCATACTCCCTTTACTAAAAGAAAAAACCCTACCTAGCAATAAATGTCTTGTCGGTTGCGTCATTTTGAAAAAAAATTTTTTTGCTTTTGGCTGTATTCGCTGAGTTTTCTCTTGGAAACTGAACGAGACTCATGATCAGAGTGTGTGTTAGTCACTCATGACTGTTTTCTACAAGACTGGCTGGTGTGTCGCTCTATAAAAACTGTTGTCTTGAGTTAGCGAAAGGAATCGCAGAGTCAGAGCGCAGGGCCCCCTGAGATCCCTAGCAGCCATTTGTGGGCTGTTCCAGGGTGCGACACCCCCCCCCCCAATCTCAGATTGGAGTGACCCTGCAGCCGAGAGTCTCCAGTGACAACATCGTTTCTAGCCGGGGGGGGAGACTCTCGGCTGCAGGGTCACTCCAACCACTCCAGCTCACCCTACCAAGCTTACGGAGATATTACCATAAGCATTGCTGTCAATGTCTATCTGTTCCTTTGCCTGGCAGGTGGTTCAGAATTACAACCAGATGCTCGGATGTCAGAAAATGTGAGAACGGCATCGTCACGGCAGGCTGCGTGAGGGCAATGTGACTTTTTTTTTTTTTTTTTTTTTTGTGCTGAATTAACACATGCTAGTACATAACACCCGGTATTGCTTTCTAACAAGCTGTCCGATCACCATGAAGTACTTCATTTCCACATTTAGTAACAGCATCACACTCTCTCTCTCTCTCTCTCTCTCTCTCTCTCTGTCTCTGTCTCTCGCTGTCTTTCTCGATCAGATCCGGGTGGACGGACCATCCCACGGTGCGTTTCAGTATGAGACGGTGCAGGTGGTGGAGAATGGGCCCATCCTGCGTGACATGGCTTTCTCGGCTGATCAGCAATTCCTGTACGTGATGTCAGAGACCCAGGTAAGTCATTTCTCTTTCTGTTTATTTATTTATTTATTTATTTATTTATTTTAACTGCGCTTCTGTCTAAAGACATCCTCTCGGTAACATTCCGCGCACTGTTTCGGGTCCTGTGCTGACGAGAGAGAGATGTGTGAAAGCAGCAGGATAAAATTATCCCAGAGCGGAGCGTTCTGAATGTACCAATCACTGACTCACAACACACACACAAATAAGTACTGCCAGAAATTTCGAACAAGAGGTGGGATCATTTGCAGTAATTAGACTTCCATGGCGGAGGAGGGGATGCTGCACAGAGAGAGAGAGAGAGAGAGAGAGAGAGAAAGTTTCAGTGTGTGTGTGTGTGTGTGTGTGTGTGTGTGTGTGTGTGTGTGTGTGTGTGTGTGTGTGTGTGTGTGTTTGGAGGATGGAGTGGGTGCATTAGACTTTACAAACTTTCCCTTTTGCACAAACACACACATACACACACATGGTGACTGTGCACACACACACACACACACACAGACAAATACACACATGCAATTTGCTCACTAAAAATGCTTCAAATGGAACAGTCTGTGTGTAATGCACATAATGGATGGAGTAGATCGGCCACTGCGGTGATTTCTCCAGCACCACTAAAGCCTGTAAGCCATTACGAGCCATAGTACGCTATATTCACACAACAGAATAAAAAGCACTTACTCAACAAAGACACACTTATGCCTGTCACTATGGATGGCCCTTAGTACCACTTGGAGAGAAACAAGAAAACACTACATAAGGCTGGAGTAACCAGACTGGTTTTCAGGTTGGCCGGTCTGAGAGAACACTGCTAACACATTAATGCACATGTACTGTAATGGTATGTACTGTAACCGTTCCTACTGTATGAATCTCATATAATATAACACACCATCCGTAATGCCTCATAACGCGCCATATACAGCATACGTGTAATATAATGTAGATGTGACCTTAATAATGTCAAATTCCACAGCACATTATAATAACAGTTGCTTATTAAAATTAATGAATTATACCCCACACCAATAGGTTATTGGTAAGTCTAAATTATTCATTATAATGCATTATAACTATAGCTGATTTTCCAACATGTAATAGAGTATCGTATACGCTGTATTATACTATAATATATATTCTAGATTTCTATATAAATATTCATAATTCTACATTCATTAACAATTTGCTATGTTGTTGCATCATAACCTAGACACAAACGTTACAATGCATTATAACGCACATAATACATTTCGTAATATGTTATACTTTGTATTTTCAATATATATTACTTGAAATGGACACTGCTACCAAATATTAATAATAATAATAATAATAATAATAATAATAATAGGTACTCAAAATAGGTCTCAAATGTCTTATATTCACAATGCATTATAATGCATTTATAACCTGCTATATAATGTAGCAGTGTAGATAATACTTTATAATGCTTACCATATATCTATGTAAAAGATCATAAGCATCCATAAGTACTTACTGTATTTACAGTCCATGAGTTAATGACTTTACAATGTAGACACTATCGTTGTTATGCATTATAATGCATATCATAGCATAAAGTTATGCAAGCATTTATTTTCCACTATCATTATGTATCCCTTTATACAGTACATTATATAGTAATATACTATGAATTATTGCTGATAATGCTCACTATGTAATGCTCATGATGCATTATAGTGCAATTCCAACATGTTATAGAGCGTAGAAAGAAGCTTCTCTATGTGAATCTTTGTTGATGCTCAGTACTAAGGGGCTCAAAGTGTGCCAAGAAAATGTCCCCCACACCATTACACCACCATTAGCCTGAACTGTTGATACAAAGCAAGATGGATCCATGCTTTCATGTTGTTTATGCCAAATTCTAACCTAATATCCTTTTCTTAGCATCTCTTAACAATGCTCTAAGAACACATATAATGCATTATACAATCTGAGATTATATTATTCCGCCTGTAAGTATACACTAACTGTATCTTAGCAATTACCCAGGTGTATATTAAACACGATCACTCATTGTTATGTGCTTTATAAAACAGAATTCATATAAACCCATGCCCGCGCTTGGCACCTGTTTTAAACAGTACATATAAAATAACAAAACAACGCCAGCAGGACCTGGAAGCATTTTAGAGTTGATGATTTTGTTTACTAATGGACGTGATAGGTGGTAGCTGGGACTCGTGGAAAATTAAAAGCTGCTCGATTTTCTCACTTACGCCTGAGGTCATGAGGTGCAAAACAATATAAGTATTAAAATTTATGGAATTTATGAATAGTTTATTTGGAGCAGAGCAGATTACAAGCCCTAGATCATAAGAAGGCTTGTTTTATGCTGCGTAATTTGAATAATATTTAAAAATAATTTGAGTGATAGCGTTTGTTCTTTGTGACAGATTATACCTGCAGCGGTAGACCTGCGATTAAAGAGGATCATGATGTTTTCTCTTTATCTTCCACGATCTCATGAAAAATATAAGAGAAGCATGAGTGAAATCATGAGTTAATTAGGATTTGCTTTGGCCCATATGCATTAAATGGTACATCTGGAATTTTGTATTTTTTCTTTATTTGTGTGTTGAGTGCTCTGTAACAGTCCTTACTCTTACTTGAGTTGAGTTTCCACCAGGTTCCTCGATTGTTCTTTGGTCAGTTAAGGGTTCATGGTTTCCTGTTTAGCAGCTTCTCTGAATGGGAAAAAGGAAACCCACTTACGTAGCCATAGCTATGCAAATAAAATTTAATTTAAAATGATTATTATTATTTTTAGATGACATTCACATCAAGTAGAAAGCAAGTCGGATATTGAGAGAAAGACTTGACCTGTTTTCACAAACCCTCAACAGATCAATATGCTAAAGATATTACGATATTTATCAGACTATTTATTCAAAACTGGGCCGCGGTCATCAAGTGTTAGAAGATTGACAGAATGCTTTGTTTGATAGGGATAAATGCAGCAGGGGCAATTAATTTCACAAGTCATCTTGTCCTACCGCAATTAGCCTATTAGCCCAGTTAGAGAGCTCAGTCATCTGCTTTGTGTTTGCTACAAACATCTTGGGATGTCCTCTATAGGGAAATTGTAAATACATTCAGAAGCTATTTCTTGAACACACGGCTAGACAGAAGCCGGTGGAAAACCTTCTCGAAAAACGCCAGCACTGGTAACGTTTCTGATGAAAGTCATTTGTTACGGTTATACTTTTTAGTCATCTTTGTGGACTGTGAAAGTCATAGCACATTATGACACATTATAAAACTAATATCACGTACCACAATACCACAATTTAGCCATAATGTGGTTATGGCTAAATACAATGCACTGATTTTTAATTAAGGGTAAGGGTAGGATTTATTCTTTATAATGTGTTATAAACACTCATAATACATTTGCTTAACAATTTATTAATACTCTAAAAAATACTGCCTTACATAACATACCTTATGAAGGCATTATAACAGCTTATGAGCGCATTCAAAAGTCATTAAGCTATGTTTCATACATATACTGTATGTACACTAAATAAAATTATTCCTCTTAATAATTTCCCCTTCGGTAAAATATGTCAGGAGGCACTGTGACATACAGTAATGGTAGCACTGTGGCCTCACACCCCCACTGTTGAGGGTTCGATTCGCGCCTCAGGTCTGTGTGCATGGAGTGTGCATGTTTCCCCCGTACCTGGGGGTTTCCTCCGGGCGCTACGGTTTTCTTAACCTAATTAAATGTAGAATTCGTTTTGATTCTCATATTTATTACTTACAAAGGAAAGCAACACATTAAACCTATTATACAGTATACAGTACTGTATGTGCCATTGTGGTTTTTATTACTGAATGAAAAAAAATGTAGAAACTCTGCTGGCATCAGGTAGTCTGCGTTTAATGTCACGATTTAGAAGCGCTAATGCGCTTTACTGTGATTTACTCATGTACGATTTTCTCCTCTCATCTCTTACTGACTCACTCTATCTGTCTCAGTCTTTGTCTCTCTCTTTCTCTCTGCTTCAGCTATCAGGTATCCATATTTAGTAATTAAGGACGATAAGAGCAGCAAAATGGTGAAATTCTCCAGGCTATATTTTGCAGTTAGTTACAGCCTCTGGACTCTTTTTTTTGTGTGTGTGTGATATGTCTAATGGTCAGAATTGCACATAAGACAAGTCAAATGTTTTTTTTTTGTTGTTTTTTTCTGTCAATATATATAGCTTTAGCACAGTGAATTATGGTTTCTCCAAGACCATGATGCATCCCATGAAGGGATTGTCACATATGCATGTCCCAGCTTAGGGGGCTGGGGTTAGAGTGCAGGGTCAGCCATGATACAGCACCCCTGGAGTGGAGGCCATGCTCAAGGGCCCAACAGTGGCAGCTCGGTGGAGCTGGGGCTTGACCTGCTGACCTTCTGTTCAGTAACCCTGAACTTTAACCGTCCGAGCCATCACTGCCCATAAAGCCTGATTTATGCTTCTGCATCAAATCTAAGCAGTTAGTTGGCAGATGGGTTTCTTTGGTGTACCATGAACAATGGTAATTGAAACCAAGCACTTCTTGTTGGATTTGGATCTAATAGATTTAGAACAACAACTACTTTATTGAACTAGTTGAAATTACTGCAACACAGAAATGACAGGAGACAACGGCCACCAAGTTGCCACTATTGGGCCCTTGAGCAAGGCCCTTAACCATCAAATGTTTAGCTGTAAAGATTTTTTTTTAAAAATGTACGTCACTCTGGATAAGGGCGTCTGCCAAATGCCGTAATGTAATGTAAATCAAAAGACGTGGTCAATATGCCGCTCAACTCAATTCCAAAACATAAGCATTGAAGAAGAAGCCCGAAATGCGATGCTACTGTACCAGGTGCGGTCTGCATCGTCACAACGTGTAGTTACTGTACATTTCTACAAGTCTACCTACAATGTAGACTTGATGCAGAAGCATAAATCAACCTTAACAGTACTCCAGGCTACACAAAGTGTAAATCCACAACAGTGAGATGTGATAAATACAAGGAACAATAATACACAGGACAAAAGATGTCACACACAAATGGGCCGTACGGTGTAAAACCCGGTTGGAAGGATAGCAGCAAATTGGATTAGTGTTCCATAAAGCGCCCGAATCCAGTGGTATTGAGTCATGGAGGTGTTTACATAGCCCAGGTGAGCGCTGGGGGTCAAGTAATCCGACAGTCTCGTGGGAGAAATTGTAGTGCAGGCACGGATGCTCCTGTACCTTCTGGCAGATAGCAGAAGAGCAAAGAGTCCATGAGATGTCAGGTGAGAGTCATTTACAATGCCGGAGGCTTTACTCGTTATATAACTGTCAATAGTGAGAAGAAAAAGTCTCTGATGGTCTCACACTTCCACACTGTAGCACACTATGAGTCAGCTATGATCAGGATGCTTCATATTGTTCAGCTATACAGGGTTGTAAGGATGGGAGGAGGGAGTTTGGGTCTCTGTAGGAAGTGAAGGCACTGCTGGACATTCCTGACTAGGCAGGTGTTTTTCAGAGTCCAGAGAAGCCCTAATTTTGTTTTTAATGTAATTAAATTATGTTGATGTCTTTAAGGAAACAAATGACTGGAGGCAAGGTAGGATTTTTGACTAAGGCGGACCATCAGCCTGATTAGTTGGTTGTAAGATGTCTAGAGTAAATAAAAAAATCAGGACAAAATAGTGTCGACTAATGAAATATTTAAATGTGGATTGAGCAACATGTTTAAGGGAAATATTCAATACAGACAAAAGTATTTGGTCAAATCTGCGATGACGTTGTATCCAAATACTGTACCTACACTTCAATATGGAGTCGGTCACCCAGTTGGTTTTGCAGCTACAGTGGAACCTTGGATTACGAGCATAATTCGTTCCGGAAGTGGGCTCGTATTCCAAAACACTCGTAAACCAAATCATCATTTCCCATAAGAAATAATGAAAACTCAAATTATTCGTTCCACAGCCCCAAAAATAAATACATAAAAATAATTAATACAATCTATAAAATGAAAATAAAACAAATTAATCTGCACTTTACCTTAAAAAAAAAAAAGTACAAATAAATCCTGACAGATAAGTGTTTCCGTTGGTGCGCGCAGTGTGTGTGTGTGCGTGTGTGCGTGTGTGCGTGTGTGCGTGTGTGTGTGTGTGTTTGTGTGTGTGTGGAATTAGCCCCTTCCCTCACCTCATTTTACACAGTAACACTCCTCCTCCCTCTCCCCACCTCGCTTTTTGAGATTCACAACAAACACACACACACACACACAACGGAAACACCGTTTTAACAGGAAAAAAAGAAATCTCTCTGAGACTGGCATGAGCCTATATTAACGGACTCACTTTTTAAGTTTCACAACAAACGCATATACACAGAGTAAGAGTCATAAGAGTCGCATGTGTGATACATGATACTTGGCGCTCGTAAACTAATACTTGCTCGGTTTCCGAATAAAAATTTATTAAAAATCTTTGCTCGGTTTGCGGAACACTCGTAAACCACGTTACTCGCAATCCGAGGTTCCACTGTATAACAGTTTCCACTCTTCTTGGAAGGTTGTCCACAAGATGTTGTAATGTGTTTTTATGGGAATTTGTCTCCATTCATTCTGTAGAGCATTTATGAGGTAAGACACTGATGTTGGACGAGAAGGTCTGGGTTGCAATCTCGGGTCCAGTTCAAAGGATGAACCGGAATCTTATCAATCTCATCAAACCATGTCTTTATAGTCCTTGCTTTGTGCACTGGGGCTACACTCATGTCGGAATAGCAAAGGGCCTTCACCAAACAGTTGCCCCAAAGTTGGAAGCGTAGCATCGTCCAAGATGTCTTGGTGTGCTGAAGCATTAAGATTGTCCTTCACTGGGAATAAGGCGCCTGATTGATTGAAACATATGAATTCAACAATTAACAGGTTTGGCCAAATACGTTTGTCCATATTGTGTATGTTTCCCCTGATTCAGTGTGGAGGTTGATATTCAATGTGTAATATAGTGCATATATATATATATTTTTTTTTTCTTTGTTTTAAAGTTTGTGTTACAGTAAGTACAGTATTAAAGTGTATGTGTGTGTTATGCTGTTAAATTGTTACTATTGGTGCAAAATATCCAGACGAATTTTAAGCAGAATCCGAATGTTCGCCTCTTGGCCTTAGTTGTCAATGGTGCTGAGTGATAAATGATCCTGTGGATTTTCTGAGTGCCTAAAGGAGCATTTCTCAATCCTTGATATGTCTTTTTCCCTCTCTTTTTCCACATAGTAACTCTCTTTCTAACTAATTTCACACACACACACACACACACATCCAGAATCTTTCCTTGGGGAAAACAGGAGAGAAAAACATGGACACTCCATTGATGCCCCCCTGCGGCTACGACCCCCATAGCCGAGTTTGGAGAAGAGTAAAGAGGTATGTGAGAGAGAGAGAGAGAGAGAGGGAGAGAGAGAGAGGGAAAAACATACACCAGTAGGTCGATAAGAGGACACTGGCAGTAGGGAGCAGTGGAGCGAGCAGTTGTGTGTGTCATTAGCCGGATTGGTAGTGCAGAGTTGGGCTGGCAGTGTGTGTCAAGGCCCTGCTGATTTCCACAGTCCCCACACAGCAGGAGCACAAAACCGTAACCGCCCTAGACACTGAACACACTGCGGTTCATTTTATATGAATGTACAGTATATCGGGGTGGATTAACGTTTGTCCTCTATTAGCGTATTTCAACCAGACAGCCTCAAACAGTACAGACCCCAATGGTAACCTTGCATACGGTTTTTATTTTCATGACTGAATTCAGTTGTCCCTTCTGGAGCATGTGGGCGGGGCTTAAAACAGGCAGTGCAGGTCATTGATTGGTCAAATGTACTCATTACCTAGGCTCACCTTGGGGCCAAATTGGGTCAAATCACAAATGTTTAATTTACTATTGTCTGGCCAAAAAAAAAAAAAAAAAAAAGTCACATAATAATATTTCATTCGACAGTCGTGAGCATTGAGCAAAGCACACAATGTGGTGTCCTGGATTGCCATCAAGGGGAAAAAAAACTATAGATGTAATGACCTGGTGATTCAGTACATTCAGGTGGTCAGCTGACTTCATTTTATTGCCACATAACGTTGCTGAGTCTCGACCTGAGCGACTGAAGCAACCTCAGATCAGAACGCTGTCTCCAGAGGCTTGTACAGTGGACACTATGCATGATGGGTGCATCGCTTCATGCGCTTCCCTTCTCACCCTGACACGCCCATCACTCTGGAACAGACTCATCAGGTTACACGACCTTTCCATTGCTTCAGTACTCCAATATTTATGCTCTTTAGCAAATTAAGTTTTTTTTTTTTTTTTCTGATTACTCTCACTAACAATTTCTTTCTTATGGACAAACAGCTATTTAGTTTTCCATATCACTTTGTGTGCGTATGGAAATTCTCTCATTTGCACTGTTAAAAACAGCTCTGATTTCTACTGACTATATTTCGTACCACTTTTACCATTTATAATACTTTTATGATGCAATAATTGGAGTCTCCTTAGTTGTTTTCCCGATGCAGGCCCTTCTGAAAAAGCAACTTTTCTTATTTTATTTTGGCCAGGCTGTGTATAAAACCCTGTAGAACTCATTTATAAATGTATCATATACGTACGCAATAATACAGCTCTTGAAAGTCAGAAATAGTGCTTTTGTTGTGTTTTAAATTGGCCAAAGAGTTTCTGCTAAAAGTTCTCTCAAATATAAAAGTATCAGCAATGCATTTTACAACAAATAAGCGGCATACTGTAAATAGAAATGTTTTGTTCATAATATATAGTCTACACGTCATAGATCATATTTACTTTATTAATATAAAACCATGAATATAGTAATGTACATGTTATAAACATGGATATGAACAGAAATGCTACTTCATAAATAAATATAATAGATGTACATACTTCTCATGGGGTATGACCCATTTAAAAAATTAATTTGTGTGTGTGTGTGTGTGTGTGTGTGTGTGTGTGGCTGAATGTTCATTGTGAATTTAAACAATACTGCAAAGAAGAGTGGACGAAATTTCCTCCATGTGAAGTGATGTGAAGGACCGATGATTGCCAGTTATCACAAACACTCGATTGCAGTTGTTGTCCAGTTATTGAGTTTATAGGGCCAAGTAGGTCTGGACAGGTTTTTCCTTTATGAATGAAATCCGTGGTTAAAAACTGCATTGTGTACTGTCTTTACTAGGGTTAACTTTGTGTAATGTTAAAATTTGTTTGCTGATTTAAATGATTGAATTTTGACAGATATGCAAAATCAGGGCAAATACTTTTTTTATGGCACTATATAAAGATCAAAGATATCTTTTTTTCTAGCTATGCACACGAATAGCATTCGTTCCTGTCGGTATCTGTTTTAATCAGGTATTATAACAAGACTGCTAGGGCATTGCTCAGTGGCTCAGTGGTACGCGTCTCACCTGCAATGCGGATGACCCAGGTTTGATTCCCAGCCAATGCCCAAGCGCCAGCCTCTGGATGCAGTGTCGGTCCCAAGTCTAGATAAAATGCAACGGTTGCATCAGGAAGGGCAGTAAAACCTGTGCCAAGTTGTGTGCGGATCAAATGGTCCCCTGTGGCGACCCCTTGATGAGAGCAGCCAAAAGACCAATAGAATGAAAATGAGACCAGTAGAAACACTGGTGCTGAACTGGTATTTAATTGAAAAAAGCATTGTTTTGGTTTACTCGTTCTGAAAGTTCAGGTAAAGTCGAGGTGCAGGAGAAGAAGGTTAATAGGAAACATTTAATAAATAAGGGCAATCTGTTTACTCAAAGGGATTGCGCATTACCGCTGCTATTGTTATTAGTATTATGGGTTCTTCTCTCGGTTTTTGTGTGCTTTTGGTTATTTGGAGTTGTTTTTCTTGTTAGAAACGTTTTGGGGAAAAGGTTAAATGCATATTTTCAGTCTAAAACAATGAATGAAAGCCTTTGGGGAGCATTTAGCATTTTGCAGGTGACCTCACAGTGCAGTCATTTGCTCAAGTTTTATTCATTGTTGACCATGTTAGCTGAAAATTCTATCAAGTTCCGTACTCTCTGGCTTTTTTGGGTTGGGGGTCAGTGCAGGGAGACGAGCGATTTAAACCCAGCTCACACAAGGTACCGTACAGTATCACTGGTCTGCCATCTGTCCTTCGCGATGTTTGAGTCAAAATTGGTGGATAGATTTTGTTCTTGGCTGCGGTTTCGCGTGTCATTCTGAAGGAGCTGTAAGTGAAAAGGTGACGAGGTACCTGAATGAAATCTCTCTCTTTCTCTTTCTGTCTTTCATCTCTCTCAATCACCTTCGCTGTGCCTTGTGTGTAGTGTAAGGTAGTTTAAATGTAAATTATCGAGAGTGTGTAACACACCAGTGCAATTATGAACACTTTTCTTTATGTCAGCCCTCGGGGAAGAGTTGCTCACTTCTCCTTCAGATCAGAGGCATGCCATCTGGCACCTCATCAGCAGAGCCTTCGATAAAGACGACCTTTCATTTCGGTTATAGACAGGAGTTCAGCGGCAATCATACTAGCGTCCTACTCCATAATCCTCCATGTTTATGAAAGCAGTTTTATTGGGTTTTCCAGCGCAGCCTATAGTCAGTCATCGCTGGAGAAGCGAAGAGATGCAAAGATAAAAGACCGGGTTTAATTTCGGCTGGATGGAGACGCGGTGCATTTGATGTGTAACTTATTAGTTTTATGGACCAGTGAAGCACAGTTTCTTTTCTTTCTTTTTTTTTTTTTAATGAAGTGCTGATGCAGCAGCGTTTGAACACAGACCATAAACTTCAACTAGAAAACACTTTAGGACACTGGAGTAGTCATATGTTCGGTGACTGACAACTAAAATATTGTTTCAGTGACAAATCCCCGTAGCTCTGGCACAGAACAAATGATTCCAGGCAAGCTTTGGCTGATTAAATATACTCAGGATTGAAAATAGTATAAATGCCATTCTGGCTGCATCTGGGTTTTTTTTTTTGTTGTTTTTTTAACAACGGGGAAGCAGGAATATATTTCACAGAACCTCCAGTGCTATAATGTAATAGAAATGTAAATCATTTCTAATGCATTATTCTTGAAATCTGTTTAACCATTTGAGATGGAAAAAATGTGCTGACAGACTAGTCAAAGAGATGAATATCCACCTTGAGTCAAAAGTTTTTGAACAGATGCTATTTTTTGTAAAGGGGAATGTAGCCGTGTATAGATTCTTCTATCCGTACCTGTTAAGGTTAGAATTTGATTGACGAACCACTAGTTGGCGGCGTAGTGGTTAGCACTGTCGCCATGTACCTCTAGGTTCAGGGTGTGATTTCCACCTCGGGGTCTGTGTGCATGGAGTTTGCATGTTCTCCACGTGCTTGGTGGGTTTCCTCCGGGTACTCCGGTTTCCTCTCCCAGTCCAAAGACATGCAGATTAGGATAATTGGAGTGTGTGTTTGTGTGAGTGTCCTGCTACAGTATAAATTGGCTCCTGGGTTAAGCTCCAGGCCCCTCACAACCCTGTATACAGGATAAAGCGGTGTACGGAATGAGTGAGTGATAAGAACCGCTAGTTCTGACTGTTGTGCGTCGTCGGGCTTGTCAATCAGGAGAAAAACACACACACAAAGTGGAGTGTTGGAACCTTTTCTCGTTTATTCAACGAGAAAAGTCCTACGCCAATGCCCTGAGTATAAACAAAGTCAAAGCGTGGTGCTATCACCGACTCCCATGCAGGCTGCATCAGGGGCATCCACCTCTACTTTACAGTTCCTGAACCATTCGCATGTTTCTTAGACACCCAGTGATCTATAGGAAGTGGTGCTATAAAAGGAATGAGAAGGAATGAATAAAAAAATGATAAAGCATATTTTTAAAAAAAGAAGAAGAATGAAACCACATTAAAACCATTCAAATATATGTTTAACTTCTTTTATTCCTCTAAACTGATTTGAAAGTCTTCTTTTGTCCCTCCGGCTGCAGTAAAAATGGCAATGTGAGTGTAAGAACAGCTGCGATCTTTGAATTAGAATTGAGTAAAAATATTGACGGGAAGAAACAATGAAGGTGAGACATGCGCTATTGTTAAGTGTTTAAGTGTGTGTGTGTGTGTGTGTGTGGGTCCACAGCATCAGAGGTTGAACACAATCCACTTAATGTGCAGAGAAACTGCCTTACCACACAAATAATTGCATTTTTCATCCAGGTCCTGGAGGGACCAAGCGAACACTATGCATCCAGCTAACCTGCCTAAATATGGCTCAAGCGGACAAATGTCACAGTTTGTGTGTGTGTGTGTGTGTGTGTGTCTGTGATGTGTGTATGAGGGGCGTAGTTCTCGAGTGAGTCAGCTCTTTTAGTCGACAGTTTTAGGTACATTCTGAGAGCCAACCTGCATCCACGAGGGTTTTTTGTCCCTTATATACTGTAGAGGTCGGCGATGCCTTTACTCTTTAGAGAAATTCGATTAAAATGTTTCCATGGAAACCTCTTTTCAACCTGTTCATTAGCACGATGGTGAGACATGTTTGATTTTGGTATCATATCCCTGCGTCTCCGCATGACGGTGTAATAAATAACACGAAGTGGAATTAAAATTGCAAACGCATCATTTAATAAGAAATTACAGACCGCAGAGTAGCGACCTGATCAGCAGCCGTGATTAGTCCTTGCGCATTCATAAGCAGGGCAGGATGTCACACATACTTCAATGTAAAAATGGACAGAAATTCTTGTCTGTTTGGCTGTTTTTTTTTTTTTTTTTTTCAAAAAATATCTATCTATCTATATACACAAGGCGTGTTGCTGATATAAAATGAAAGTAAATTCATTCTTGTATCTGCCTGTTTAAGCTAGTTAACCAGCAGCTTGTTAGCAGAGTAGCTACTCTAGCCGTTATTGGTTTGTTTCAGTTGCTGTGGACGTCATCCTGGCAATTCCAAGGTAGGTAGCTAGCAAAGTAGTGACATTTACTATTAGTGTTAATGAACCTAATAGTATCAGGCATTTTTACTGTGAAAAAAAAAAATATATAATCCTGAGAATGTGGTGCTGAAATTCTGCTCATGCTAAAAAGCTCACTGGCTAGCAGAGAAGCTAGATTAGTTAGTGCTAGTGATACATTATTTTATATTGTATGTTAATATATTTTTTGCCAAGCAAATGTGACTAAAATCCCACTGAATCTGCCTTTAACAAATTTAGCAACTTAGCTACAGTAGCAGCTAGCTAGCAGAGTAGCTGCATTAGCTTACTTATTATTTATCATTATTTATCACTTATTAAGGAAATTATTTAAATGTTTTTTTTTTTTCATTCTGCTAGATTGATAAAATATTAAGAACTAAATGATTTATAAATGAATCTGGGGCTGGAGAATGCTAAAATTAAGTTTGCTAGCTAACTAGCTGAGTGAAGTGAGCTTAGCCAGTGATTTCTAACAGTTTTCATTGTTGTAGGACATTATGGCAGGTTTGTATGCTGTTTAAAAATAAAATACTAATAATTTGATATGTTTAAGATATATATTTAATGGCCCAATGAACTATCAGCTAGCTAACAGAGTAGCTGAGATAGATAACATGATAGTTATTATAATATTCTGTGGTGGCAGGAGGACATAGGCTGTTTCCAGAGATGTAAAGATCAGAGATGAGATGTACAGTTATAGTACAGTATATAGTATGTAGCTAGTGTATATACAGTACTAAATTTTGGTTCCAGTCTACAGAACGTAGGTTCTGACAGAAACATACTGTATGCGCAATATAATAAATTTGATTGATTGACAGTTTGAATGTGAGGATAACTTCACTTTTACAGCCACTTAGTGAAGGGCCATACCTCAGTCTGTAACAAAAGCAAATAGCAAGAGAAAACCAAATATATTGTTGTGACATGAGTTACTTCACACTATAAGCCTACGAATGTGAAAGTGTGAAGAAGCGTGGAACAGCAGCTATACTTTTATCCAGGCTGCCGAGTTTAAAATTAGCCGCACGGCTTTCGGCCCTGTCTTTGTGTCGCGCCTGAGTTAGCATGCTGGATCGTATGAAGTAGTTGTCTGTTTAGAGGAGATCTATATGAGCAGGCTATGATCTAGGCAGAGAGATAAATGGAGAGAAGAGCAAATAATAGCTCATATTACACCAGTTCATCTCCCTCTGACAAGCAGACTGACACTGGTATGGATGCGACTCTGATTACGCTTTTGATGTCAGAATAAAGAAGACGTTGTACCTGAGAGAGAGAGAGAGAGAGAGAGAGAGAGATCTGGTAGGATGGAAACGTCCAAGCGGGACGCTGATGGATTAAGTTCATATGTCATCCATGATGGTCTTTTGTCATCAGTCTTCTGCTTCATTGGAGGCTTCTAAACACTCCCAGGGAAGAGAAGAGTGAGAGATAAAAGGAAATGGTGTGTATATGTGTGTGTGTCCATGCAGCTGTGCTTATTTTCACTTTTTTTGTCGTTGTTTTTGGGTGTCTTATGAAGCAGCTTTTGCAGTAGACCTAATGGTTTGTTGGTTGTCCAGTGATACTGTATGGACGATGGGGTTATTTTACTGTCACCGCAAAACAGGTAAAGTTAGCTACTAAAGTAGTAACACCTAAAAAATTAAACTCAATCTAAGATTAAAGCAACTGAATTAACTGTACACCCAGAAAAAAAGAAACTACTCATGTAAATGAAAAATAAACCCACCAAATCGTATCATTAACGTAAATAAATAAATAAATAAATAAATAAACGGTTACACTACAAAAATTACTTGAGGGGAAGAAAACTACTAAAACTTAAAATATAAACAGAAAATAACCAAAATATAACCAAAACTTGAAACATAGCTAAAAATTACAAATAAATAAATAAATAAATAAAAGTTCTAATAAGATTGAAAAGCATGTCTTAAATGATAAAACTCCCAAAGTTAAATGTAAAAATATAAAAACTTTTACTAGAGATGCCAGAACTTAAAATCTACTTAAATTAAAAAATAAAATTTGGGTGAAATCTACTACAAACATGATCATAAAATATGACTCTTGCTAAAAATGAAAACTACATGTGATAATACAGAAACCTATATTTCTTTTAGTTTTATCCGACATGGGGTTGTTATAGTAAACAAAAACAAATATAAAATACAAATAATTTGAATAAATAAGCTGCAAAACAAAACTTTAACTCTTACGATGACAAAAAGTCCAATAAAACAAATTTAAAAAGTGTAATCATTTAACTAAAACTTGAAACATGCCAGAAATTCTTTTAACTAAAGCTGCACCAAAATGCAAAATGACTAAAACTCTTAACTACAATAATAACTCAAACTACTGCTAAAACAACTAAACTAAACAAATTAAAACTATAAAAACTACTATTAACAATGAAAAGCG